>NW_019294590.1:1757-16833 GCF_000500325.1 Leptinotarsa decemlineata | reverse complement strand
AAAAAATCAGGGGATAAAGAAAAAGAAAAGAGATGGAAAGGTAAAGGTCAGGGAAAAAAGACTACAATACAGAAGAGGGGTCCTGTAAATGCAAAGCGCCAAGTACTACAAGAAGCAAATGAAACTTCTGTATCAGATGTTGACACTGACGCAGAAGATGCTGGAAACAGATGCACCTCATGTGGGCTATGGGCTCACGTGAAATGCACTGGGTGTAACTCAGCTGAAGGTTATGTCTGCGATATCTGTTTAAAAATCTGTTTTTCCGTTAATCAGCTGCCGCCCCCATACGAACGACAACTCTCAGAAGTTGAGAAACTTTTGCGAGCTAAGGACTAACGAGGTCTTACCTTTTATGTGTCTTACCTTATATGTGCTAGGTTTTCTTTGACTCCGATTGCCCCCAGGGTGACCACCATTACCTTCATGTTGGTGTAATGGGAGTCAAAAGTGTTTTTTTATATTGATTTTATAATATCCAAAGTTGATTGCCAGAGTGGCTGATAATTATTTCTAATGATAGTTAATTAAGTATATGATGTTTAAAGGCGGTTGCAATAAATAGTTTGTTTATGATTACACTTTTATTCGAGTTCTCGCTTAAGTGACCCCCATTACTATTTTTTACTGTACATTTAGTGCTGCAAATTCACTAGTCTCCTCCTACAAACTCAAAATTAGGTTAATTTGAGACTACTTGTTAATCCAGTCATCTATCATACAATGATCTTATTAGTGGAATATCTTAGTAATGACATCGCTTTATATTCTAATCTTTCATGTTCAGAGGTCGATTTCATATAATTTTATTTCGAAATCTGCACATGATGTTAGTTTAGATTAAAATCATTCCCAACAGTTCTACATTGTTATTCATTATGTACGCCTATGACAAATAATCGAGTCGAATAAGCAAATTAATGTTTCCTCACTTGTTGACATACCAACAAGTGACCTTTGAATTGAAACCTTCCAGTGTCTTCAGCACAGGTATTTCTGTAACAACTTCCTCAAATTAGTTCAATATAATTATTTTTTAATTCGCTCGACAACTCTTCTATCAATTCAAATTCTGAAAGGTTATTGGCATCTACTTGATTTATTCAATGGAATTTTTCGGGAAAATAAAATGATACATTACTAGTTGTTGCCCGCGGCTTCGCCCGCGTAGGTTTTGGTTTGTTACATTAANATGGAGCATGATTTTTTCCATCGAGACGGAAGAGAAAGTCGTATTCAACTCAACACGCCTATTGAAAAAAGTTGTCTCATTCCACATTAATCGGCAAACTCATCTTCATTATTGAATAGGGACAATGAAAACACATTTTGGATACCAAAAAACAACCTACAGAAGTGACGATTTATTATATATAAAACGAAAAATGGTACCAGGTGGCATTCGATGGAATGCTACCTGAATCATACTTGGTTTGAATTATTAAGATCATTTTGATTGGAAATATTATAATCATATGGCACAATAGTTACTTTGGGCATTACAAGTACACCTCTATTATTCAAAAGAAACTATTACCTGGCTTGTGAACTGTTTATCTGAAAATCATGCCCTGCAGAGGGGAGCGTTCGTCTGCCCCTGTCGGATGAGATGTCACCGGTGGAGGAAAGAGGTGAGAGTCCTTCGAAGTGATGCCTCATCCTAACGTGTTTGTATGCGTAGGTACTGAAAGGATGTATGACTTCGAACCCACCCAGTGTTACTAATGAAAGCTTTGAAATACCAGACGCTCTCTAGTCGTGAACAGCCTTGACACGGTGATTCGGAGCTCTTCCGTGTGATGGTATTCCCTTCACTTTATGAAATTGCCTTACACCAAATTGTTGAGAAGCAGAAGCAAAATCTGTATCAGGGCAGATTAACAAACGATGATTCACCCAAATTAGAGGAGAAACATTTGTGCTTGATTGAATGTGGAGAGATTGCTGAGGTCATTATGGAGAGAATCGTGTATCTTGTACTTTCGATAGCCTCAGGCCATTCGATCAAAAGAGTGTTTCCTGGCGGGAGGGTCAGTTATTACCTTGTAGCTGATGTAAAGCTCCTCCCTGAAGCCACACATTTTTGTTGTTCACCTACCTGGTGAGGGTAGTCTAAGAGTCGATCGAGTCGTCACTAATTCGAGGAAAATGTACCATAAGAAAATTTGCACTTTTGTCAGTACTTACCAAATATAAAACTTTGATTTTTAATATAAAAAAATGCATTGGGGCTGGTTGGTACAGTGTACCAAGCAACCCTGGGGGCTAGCTTCATGTTTTTTTTGTTTTGCTGCTAGCTGGGTTTTTTTAAGAAACCTTCATTTAAATGCGAACGTTTAAAAGAAAATCGGAAAGAGGCAAAACATCCCCGGATATTATGCTAAGGGCGGTCAAAGCCGTAAAATTGGAAGAGCAATCTCTAAGATCCGCTGCCAGTGACTTCGAAATTCCATACAACACATTAAGAAGATATTGCTTCAAGTTCACACTAGAGGAACTGCAATCAGAAAGAGAAATGCCTTCAACAGCTGTTGGATACTTTAAAAAAGATGAAAAGCGTACCAACCAGCCCCGGTCTTTCCTATTATTCTTGACGAGGAGATTTCTTTCCTTGGTACCAAAACAGATACTCTCTATCTTTCCCGCTGCAGAACGGATTGAGTTTTCAGCGCTTGCCAAAGTTCAACTCTTGACAGCTGACTTGAAAGATCACGCATCAAATGAGGTGTTCGATTTCGTCTGCCTCAAGTGAAAATGTCAAAATGAAATGCAAACCTTAAGTCATAGGTATTTTCACGGTCAGACATTTTTGCTTTAGTTTTAGTCAAGGTTAGGAGTTTTTGTGACTTTATATTTCGAAGCAGACCTGCGTATTGTGATGAATCAGGAATCCCGTATTGAAATTGATCTTGACAGAGGACACTTCTTTCAAGATTCAAGAAGAAAGTACTTTTGAAGGAGGTAGCCACGAGTATTAGCGAAACGTCAAGAAGTAATTCCTCTTCAAGGTGGCTCTTCAACCCCATGTATTATACTATGGTCGACAACTTCTATAGAAATGATTGTGTGCTCATATCTTTCAAGCAGATACCTTTTCTAGAAACTCCTCTTTTTCTCCATGGAGATGCACGGGCACTGCAAGGAGATCCTAATATCAAATCATCTCAAGAAACAATTTGTTCAGGCCAGTCTCAACTCCCTACATTACAGGTTAATTGACTGACACCTATCAGAAAACAACTACTTCCCTGCCTAATACCACGAAGGGCGATGGATTATATCCGACAGGTGTCAGTGCAAGATTCTTCACTGAAGTTAATCCTGCATATGATGTTGGCGATTCAACTGCCGCAATAGATTTTCAATTATTGGAACACACTTGCAGACCGGTTTCGGGCTGTTTGGTCACTCGTCAGTGCAAGGTAGTGTCTATCATCAACATGAAGTCGATGATTTCTGATAATTGAAAATCAAATTCCTATAGAGTATCATTCCTCGAACTAAGCTGAAGTGGACAACAAACAACAGATTTGTCATCGCCCCATCTGCCCGTGAACGAGGTAACCAACCGCATATCCGAAATTTGCCCAATTCCTCATGTAAGGAAAAAACTTCACATATGGGCATACTTGAAGACTGGCTTCAAGTATGCCCACTGATTATATGTTGAGTTCAAATCGCTGTAGAGTATATACATCTAGAAAAACCGCCTCAGGATGTTAGTTTCAAAATAAATCCGTTCTAAAAACAAAACATTTCTTCAAAAGTGTCTTTCAACTCTAAAAAATGTCTACGTCTAAGCCAATGACACCAGAATGATACATTAATTTCAGATAGGTCATTTTCTTTGCGATAATTCGTCATTCATTCTAGAAAAATAACCAGGTGAAAATCATTTAATTGGTGGAGACTAAATGTAAATGAAAAAACTTACTGACTATGAATAAAAAATATTAGTGATCTGATTGTTTTGTTCTTGGATTGGCATTGAACCTCAATTTTAGTGAAATTTATCGATCGTAGTAATGATATTTTCTATGACAAGGCATTGAAAATTATTTTTTCCAATGCTTAGGCGTAAAACATAACTTTTTTTATATTCAATATTACAATATCGTCTTTCATCTGAACGACAATAATAATTATTATAATAAAATACAATTTGAAGATTCGAAATCCAAAATTATAACAGACGATCAGAATAAACATCAAAAAGCTAGCTGAAGCTGAAGCTGAAGTCCTAAGATTTTAATTTCATGTGTTCAATACAATAATTATAATTTCCACCCCATGAGTGGTAGATGAATTGAGGATATAATCTTTTCATTCTCAAGAATGTTAGTGTTTGTTTTCGCGCATTTGATTTATAGCATAATAAAATACTGTCATTGAAAATACACAGCACCATCAACAGTTATGCATTGCTAATGAATTGGATTTGCATATATGTGTATATTCGTTTTCAATAGAAGTAGAAATTGCATTGATCACAAAATCCCAGTTCAGGATGAATTGTCATTTGTTTGAAGGTGATTGACAATGTTTCATGATGAATTTTATTACTTCGGACTTCCATTGTCTGATATTATATAAAATGATTTGAAATCCTTGAAATAACTTTGAATTTCCTTCTAAACCAATGTTCCTCTTTGTGTATGATCTCAGCTTGGGACCATTCGATGTTATGTTGATGAATCCAAATATGCTCTGCTATTCCTGATTTGATGGTTTCCCCTCGCTGTGTGTGTTATTTATGCTCGGCAATGCGAACATTCAATGGCCTTTTAGTTTCACCGATATAGGATTTTCCGCACTCACAGGGTATCCGGTAAATGTAATTCTTGGAATCGCAGTTCTCGTTTGGTGGCCTGGTTTTCGTGAGGCTGCTACGAATAGTGTTTCCGGATCTGAAGCAGGTTCTGATGTTGTACTTGGATCCAATTCTTCGTATATTTTCCGATAATCCTCTGATGTAGGGAAGTGCGAACACTGATTGTGACGGCTTCTCTTCCTTTCGAGGCTCCTGCTGTCTTTTAGCCAAAGTCTTTTTCATCATCACTTTGGAGTAGCCATTTCGTTGAAGATCATTTCTGATGATGTCTAGTTCCATCTCTAGACCTTCCTTCGTATTACAAAGTCCGAGGTCACGGTCTAATAGAGTTTTGATGATTTCTCTTTTAGTCGATTGATGATGGTTGGATTCGTGGTTCAGATAATGTCCCGTGTGAGTGGGTTTTCAGTATACAGATGTTTCCCAGTTAGTGTCGGTCCTTTTCACCAATACGTTTAATAAAGGCAATTCGTTGTGGGCTTCCTTCTACATTGTGAAAGTGATGGAAGGTCTCACGCTGTTGATGAGTTTCAGGAAGGTGTCTAGTTCAGTATTCCCATGGTTCCATATTATGAAGGTGTCAACACGAGGTTTCTTGTGGCCTTCTTCAATGGCCAAAGTTCCAAACCACTCCATATAATATGTTGGCTATGACTGGTGAAAATGACGATCCCATTGGCAGTCCCTCATCTTGTGTAAATAATTCCTCCTTCAGTTAGAAATAACAGTTTCGTACACAGCATCCTAGTAATTTCATAATTACTTCTATAGGTAAATTCGTTTTATCTTTCAGGTCCTTGTCTTCGGACAGCTTCCTCTGTATGATTTGGAGTATTTCTTCGACCGGAGCGTTGGTATAAAGGCTTTCCACGTCGAAACTGATTAGTTGATCTTCCTGTGTAACTTCAATTACCCTAGTAGTTCGACAAAGGGCCTCAAATTCTTCACAAAAGACGATGTTTTTCCTTGTAATGGTTGTATTATGAGGAGTAAAAATCTAGTTATTTCACGGATTTCAAATCATTCCATATAATATCAGACAATGGTCCAAACAAATGAAATTCATGAATCGTCATATTTTCCTGTATTTCGAAAACTTGACATTTCAATAATGGTTTCCCAATATTAAAGACACCCAAATCTGATCTGAGTAGTTTATTTGGGACACCTGTCTCTTGAAACACATAATAATATTCTGCAAAAGATGTAACACTTTTCAACCCAAGTAGGAATTGCAAAGGCTGATTCTCGAAAGCTTGGAACATTGTTCCGAACCAGAAAATTGTACACACCTCAGCAATTTTTGATGCTTCATAAGGCTCAGATCAGACCTTTTTTGGAGTATTGTTCTCATCTATGGAGCTTCCTTCTAAGCATACCCTGAAGCTGCTGGATTCCATCCAGAAAAAAGACATCTGCCTAACTAGAGACACGAACATCACATCACAGTTTGGAACATCGAAGAAGGGTTAGAGATTTGTCTCTCATTTAAAGTGACTTGGCACATTTGAATCCACCAATGAATTCAATCTCCTGAAATTTAAATCCATCGTGAATCGCTACTTTCGCACAGGCACCGATCTTAGTTCGCCTTAACAATATACCTATAGTGCTTGTGTTTTGGCCTTTGAAAAAACTGTTTCACCCACCACTCTCTACTTAACCCCGAGTGGGATCGTTTACGATAAATGGCATAATATTCATTCAAACCCAAAAAAAAAATATGTCGCGAAATATTTTTTGACAGTACGGAGTTCACAATATTTTTCATTGTATTCATGTCGTTGAGGTTGCACGATTTATTTTCTGAAATTATTCACAAGGAAGCAGATTGCAGATATAAAAACAGTTTTATTAACACATCAACAATTCATTTGTGCCAATGAATTGAAATAAACATCAACATTTATTCAAGTTTCACGTACATTCACTCTTTAAATTTATTCAAAATCAACCTTGAATGAGTGACACTGTTTCTGTTATATGAACTAGTAGTATTGTTCCAGGATATCAAAACAGTCGGTACCAAGAAAATCATCTATATATTGTCAATAATTCTCTGATAGTGATTTTTGCACAAGATTATAATTTGTGAAAGCTTAAAGAAATTCATCAAAGCCAGATTCTACCCTATGATTTTTTAAAAACTAAAGAAGATATTTGGGAAACCTTTTTGTCTTCTTAACTTTGTAGTATTTTGAATACTTCAAGAAAATAACCGAAACGGAATACGTAAGTAGAGAGACTCCCTTAGGCCTTACAGGTTTTCTCAATAGAAATTGCGGAATTCAGATTTTCATTTCTGAAAATCACTGACATGTGAGAATGTTTGTAAAGTCGATTTTTTCCAACTCAGCTCGTGAAAAATGACATACCAAGAATTGAATATGTACATTCATTACACAAAACAAGGATGAGGAGCTTGAAGGAAGAATGTAGAGATGTTAACAGGTTTTTTGAATTTTGCGATGAGGATTGTGCATGATGTGAATAACTTTCCTCGTGACTTTTTCTATCTATTCGATAAATCAACTCCTATAAATATTTTCTGAGACTCTAAAAATTTCTTTTTTACACACTGATTTTTTAAAATATGTTGATTTTTTCTTTCAAATTCCAACTGAAAACATATCAGATGAGTTATCACTATGAATTTTACTTAGTTGTAACCAGAAATTGGAAGTTATGCTATGTCAAAACCTTAGCGATAATCGATAGTCTTCTATAACACGTAAATCTGTTCGTTTGCTTGCAATAGGATGAGTTGTCACACCCTGTAATAATTTTGTTCAGTTGGTTGTGTGAAAGAGAGCACTTGTTTCACCCCTCTTCGGTTGCAAACTGGTGCTAATTCTGGTAGGTCTCTGGCAATATTATTATTTTAGTTTTATATCTCTAATAAAATCCTTTTTTTTACCGTAGTATGCGCTGATCAGGCCCTAGGGAAGGGGCGCGCCAGCATTATCAACCGACGACCACTCCCCACACTGAGGGGTGAGTGATCATTGGGCCCAAGAATCATCAGTGAGCCAAAAATGACAGCTTTCTGCAGCTAAAGAAAAAATCCATATAGATTTTTCAACACAGGTCTATATAGGTATATTAAACCTCAAAGTTTTTATCAGAGAACATTAGGACAATAATACAGAATACGAATATAAAGAATTGAACTCAATAAATAACTAGATGGAATAAGAATGATAAATCAAAAGTGAAGAAGGAAACGAAAAAAAAATCCAAAATTCTTCCACGAAATTAGTTGATAGCTTTATTGATTGACATCAGATTCCAGAAGATATTATACTTCGAAATAATTATTTCAGTTTGAAAATCTTGACTTCTCCGCGATGTTCAGTCTCCTTGACGAAAATTTCTTTCCTGTAGATTTGACTACCTGCAATGATAAATCAATCAGAAGCAAACTTGATTATTAAATTCCTGATTACCTGAAACCGCTGGTTCACTGAGGATTATCTTGTCAACATGGACATCGAAACCTTTAGGGTCACCACCGATGGTTCTGTAATAAAATTTATATCGAGAGAGCAAATATATGATATTGATTTATGTTTTTTTTTTCTCGTTTTGATGAATATACCAAAAAGAATCACAAACACAACACGAAGTGACTTTTTACTTCAATTAAAAAATAATTATTTAGAGGTCAGGAAAGTTCTGAAACTGATCTACAGTTGAAGGCCAGGGATTATTTTCTTGAAATGTTTTTAATCATAGTTGAATTATTTGAATATTCATAATATTCCTGATAAATTATGAGAAATAGTCGAAAATCTCAATAAACCAGTCCGACTTCTCTGCGAAATCTCAATTGAATACTTGTAGAATACTGTAGAAACATTCGAAACAAAATTTGCTTCACAAAATATTTAAGTCGAAAAATGTTAAATCTTCTGCTCGTTCGAAAAACTTCAACTCTGTCGTTACTTTTTTAGACATTTGATTCTGTTCTGAGCTGAATGGGCTGTACTTTCGTTTACCTTTGACGTTTTGTCATAGGGTTTTCTGGAGTTTCTTCTTTGACAGTTCTTTCAGGTTAACAATTATTACTATTGAGCAGTGACAGGAGTTAACTAATAAGATATATGGATGACAATCCACTTGAACTGTGAAACATACAATTTCTTGCTTTCTCAGATTTTATAAGATTTACTAAATTAATATTTACTCACTCTGTATGTACTTCTCCGTTGCTGTGGTCATAGGTGAAACGAATATAGTTGTAATGATTATTCATACTGTAATTGAAACTTGAAAAATCGTCTATATACAGTGTACCCACAGCTCTTTTGTTCTGAAAATCACGAAAGTATTTTATTTATATTAAAAAAGTGATATTGTTTAGTAGGCTTACGTTGTTTAAATGTGAGTGGTTTTTGAGGTCAGATGCTAAGAGGACAACTCTGTCGAACTCTAAAAACCTGATTCGGTCCCCAGCGGGGCAGGCACAAAGTATGTGCCCTGCTGTTGCATCATTTTCCAAACAGAGGAGACACACTGTCTTCCGACAGTCCAAGTCTCTGATTCAAATGACAGTGACCTGTAAGAAGGCCTGTTAGACATCGTAGTTCATCCCTACTATAGTCCAACAACTGTTTGGTATCAAGCTTCGAAGTGTAAATAAACGCCTTAAGAGTGGCCACTCCTGGAAGATTCTGCCAGAAGATCGTAAACCTTCTTGCCATCCAGGTGTTCAATCTTCCTTTGGCAAAGCCTAAAGCAATGCCAATAACAAAAATATTACCGGAATCATCAATACCTCATCTGAAATACCAAAACAATGATCATTTGTCTTCCATAACATATCAAAATTATTAAGTATGGATCCAAAAACACTACTTATGGATTGCTCCAAATACCAATGCATCCGAAACTAGTTTTCAAAATTCATAAATCCAAACGAGGAGAGTTGCATAGTTGTATTTGGTCACTGAGGGTTTTGAAATTGGGGTTTCTATTTATTTATTTTCAATGCTGCCAACAAATTCATCTCCCTCCCTCTACTGCACGTATGGAGAATTTTCATATTTTCTTCATATATTGTATAGTTTGTTTCTTGTAGATGTCCATTTATAGCTGATTTTCTATCTGATAACACATGCTCACGATATCTTATGTTGAAATTTCTGCCTTCCTGGCCTGTATAAACTGCTGAACAGTCACCACATTCTGGTCTATATATGCCCGAATTTTTTCACTTATCTTTTTTGGTTTTGCGTTGAATAACATGTTTCCCTAAATTATTGTAACTAGTGAATGACGTGATTATGTTAAATTTTGTAAAATAGTTTTTATGTTTCCAAAGAGCTTTCCCGAATAGGTTATGCTAGCCCATTTCTTAGCTTCTTTAGGTTCTGCATGATTTGGATATAGTTCATTCCTGAACAATTATCGGTTCATATTGAAGATTATTTTCTCAATTGAGTTGACTGGAATATGGTTATTAGATGTTATCTGCTTTATGATCTTCATTTCTTTTCGGAAAGCCTTCATTGTATCAATGATCTCTGAATGCAGATAATTTATGTGATAATGGACCTAAAGAATCCATGGGGATTGTATATTCCGTAAAAGTGTTTTTCCTATATATGTAAAACTGAAATTTATTATTAACTTATGTGTTAGTGAAATCGGTTCAGGAACTAATTTATTAGTCTCATCGAGCCGCCAAAACCCATGAGGATACCACCCACATATCTGAATCAGAATGAAATGTGTTTCTGTGATAAAGCATTATTTAGAATACATGTGTTTTCTAAGTTGTTCATAAAACTATCTGCTAGCAAAGGACTCAACGGTGACCCCATTGGGAGGCGACCCAATGCATTCAAAAATACTGCTGCTTAATTGATTAAAATCAGCCTGATGTCTACATTCTCCAAAACAGAATTCAATACATTCATCTCTCCCAACGTTCTGCGCTAAGGTTACAAATAGTTGGGAAATCTTCCAAATCAAATGTTTCAGAAATAAAACTAAGGTTTTTTCGATATTCATATAGAAGTATTTGTGTCGAAAGAATTTTTTCTTTCGTGTAATTCAATGTTTATATGAAAGTAGCTGTTTCGGGAGGACTTTCTTTCAGTTTGTGTCTGAAAGTTACTTCTTTGCATGATCTACACATTCATCTATAGAGTTACCCATTTTCAAATTGATTACTTCCTTCATTTCTTTGGAAGATTCTCTCATCCCCTTTTTTTGTATCAAGATGGAGTAGTAGAAAGCCAAAAACTTTCTTTCCCAAAAATCAATCACTCCTAAAAATATAACGCCTCCAATTCAAACATGTGTTTTCTAAGTTGTTCATAAAACTATCTGCTAGCAAAGGACTCAACGGTGACATTGGGAGGCGACCAAATGCATACAAAAATACTGCTGTTTAATTGATCAAAATCAGCTTGATGTCTGCATTCTCCAAAACATAATTCAATACATTCATCTCTTCCAACGTTCTGCGCTAAGGTTACAAATAATTGGGAAATCTTACAAATCAATCGATATCGTTAAATTCATTTGAAACTTACTATTGAGATGTCGACATCCAGATTTTCAGATGACCCACCGTAATGAACAGTAGAAGTTTGTTGTTGGTCCATTCTATACCAAATAGTAGAGTTATCCCCAGGAAAATGCACGGTGATAGCATTTACACCTTGCTCCAGCACTGGTCGTGCCAAAATATTGGGACCTATAAGAATGTAGTGAATTGAATGATCCAAGGTTGACATATGTACATGATACTATTGAATTGACTGAGATTGCTTGTAGTATTTATTATTGGCCTAATCAAATTTGCAGTCAAAGAGCTTGAGTTGGTTTATTTTATCGATGTATCGTCTTCCACAAAAATCACTCTCGAACATTTTTCTTGAATTTGGAAATAATTATACCCAAATCGACTATTTACAATTTTATATTGTTTCTAAGTATGATTTCAATATTTCATTCGGTTGCATACAAAAGTAATCTGAAAAGTTTCCGAACTAACAGAGATACAAGACATTTTTCCAGATTTTTTTTATTCTTCGACATACTTCCATGGAAGCTGCTCGGACGTGTAGACGAACCGTCTACAAAGACGGCATGCAGATGCCATGCCCTATCGTGAGGCTTTTCTTGGATTGTATTCACAATGAGTGAAAGTTTGTTGAAAAAGTGAAGTGAGGGGCCTCCTTTATTCACGCCGGTACCCACGTAAAGGGAGCCATGTATATGAAATGAAAAACCTATAGGTCTCTCGAGGAGAAGGCGAACTTAAGTGCTTTCATATTGAAGAAATGTACGAAAAAAATTCAGGGTAGCAGGGTAGTAGACATCTGTACCGCCCGACTATTGACAGAAGGAGCCTGGCCGAATGCACCCGAGTCAGAAGATTAATGAAGAAAAGAAAAATACTATGTGAATCAGTTTCATGACTACTGTATATAAGTATACTGTGGTAACGTCATAATTGTCTATGTCTGTGGTTGTTTTGAGGTGGAGGTGATGTATATATTTGTTTCTTTTCTCAGAGAAATAAAGTTGCAGATATTTTTTCCATGCACCTAGTTGAAGTTCTAACATTGAATTTCAAAGAACATGTGAAAGGACACAAATATGAAAAAAGTCCTGAATGTTTTCAGTTCTCAATCAGAAATCAAATATGGAGAAAAAAAAACGTAGAATAGAAGTTATTCTCCAGGAAGATATCACACCTGAATTCGAAAGAATTCCAAATGAAAATGGAAATGAAAACTTGAGGCGCGGAGTCTAAGTATTTCTTCACTTCTTACTCACCTAGTAAAATATGGTCATTGATGTCAACCATTCCAGGATAATCATAAAATAATGGTCTATTAATAGGATCCCCACTGATTGTATGTTCATGGAATAGTGTATAAAATACTGGGATGTGTTTATAACGAAGTCTCAATGCTCTTCTAATAACGTCTTGTACTTCCTTGTCAAACAGGTAGGGTTCTCGCATTTTTGTTGTTTCTTCTGCATGCTCTCTGTAAAAAGTCAGCCAAACTCCTGCCTAGAAAAACCAGGTTTTGATTTCAGTTTACGTTTATTTGCAATGAAGAAGTACTTTTCTATGAATGAAATATAATAATATGAATATTTACCGGCAAATACCGATTGATGAGCAGACAGTACATCTCTTCAAATTGACATCAAGTGAACAGAAGAAGAAATACTCTTCGTCGTGGTGATGATGTATGTATCTCCGATTTTGATCTGCTGCTACTCATTTACAATCACATTGAAACTTTCAGAAAGAACAACTACTTGTTTAAACGAAAATACTGTCAACAATATCAACTATTTCTAATGATATGATAAATGTTTTTGATTCATTTGTTTTCAATGAATCAGTTAGTCCAGAAATGTTTTAGAGACGAACATTTAATTTTGAAGTAATTCAATCACTTATTTTTATTTGTCACTGATTTTTTTGCGTATTGCACTACGTTTCTATGTTTCACTCATTTTATTTATTTTTCAATAAATCAATTGAAATTCACATCACTTCACCAGGGTGAAGTTATAGCATAATACAAACATAAGTAATCATCTCGATGCCAAACTAAATAGTACATTTTTGTTTTTTTTTTGCTTTCGAGTCTGTCCTTGAGGGGTTTTTGCTCAAAAACACCCTTGTTTGTCACCCGAGGTCGTGACAGCACTAACACATATTTGAATAATTACAATTTAATAGCCATTATGGAACTAAGAAACTTTCTTTTGTGACTTCAGTAAACATATTGATTGCTCAAGATTTTTTATCTCTCCCATACGATCTATTGGAAATTTGCAAACAGATCGTTTTTTTCTTCATTAGTATGTGTTATTTCAAAAGGAAAAATATTTCAGCATTTTGTATACAATCATGCAATTTAGAATTTTTCATTAACTGATTACTAGTTTTTAAGTGATTTTTCAATAATTTATGAATTGATTTTTGTTTCACAAAAAGTAATTAATTATTCNTATTTGAATATTCATAATATTCCTGATAAATTATGAGAAATAGTCGAAAATCTCAATAAACCAGTCCGACTTCTCTGCGAAATCTCATTTGAATACTTGTAGAATACTGTAGAAACATTCGAAACAAAATTTGCTTCACAAAATATTTAAGTCGAAAAATGTTAAATCTTCTGCTCGTTCGAAAAACTTCAACTCTGTCGTTACTTTTTTAGACATTTGATTCTGTTCTGAGCTGAATGGGCTGTACTTTCGTTTACCTTTGACGTTTTGTCATAGGGTTTTCTGGAGTTTCTTCTTTGACAGTTCTTTCAGGTTAACAATTATTACTATTGAGCAGTGACAGGAGTTAACTAATAAGATATATGGATGACAATCCACTTGAACTGTGAAACATACAATTTCTTGCTTTCTCAGATTTTATAAGATTTACTAAATTAATATTTACTCACTCTGTATGTACTTCTCCGTTGCTGTGGTCATAGGTGAAACGAATATAGTTGTAATGATTATTTATACTGTAATTGAAACTTGAAAAATCGTCTATATATAGTGTACCCACAGCTCTTTTGTTCTGAAAATCACGAAGGTATTTTATTTATATTAAAAAAGAGATATTGTTTAGTAGGCTTACATTGTTTAAATTGACATACAGCGTGTAAGGATCATCAAGCATATCTGTGGTGGAAGGTCTCTCGATATCTTTCCTTGCTACAATACTCCCTCCTTTATAGAAAAACGGCGACTGAAATAATATTGAATTTGTTGAATATGGAAATCAATCTTCAAAGCGGAAATCAATCGCAATCAAATCGGAAATTTTAGTACATAGGATAGAGAAAACAACTCTGGTCTACTAACATTTTCATTTGTCACAACCACTTTCGGTTTATATAACAATTCTCAAGTAAACTGACGCATTTTGACAAGCAAAGCCTTAAATATACAATGATGTAGTCAATGTCCTTTTGGTACCTGCAATAGG
Organism: Leptinotarsa decemlineata; assembly: GCF_000500325.1. Lineage (NCBI taxonomy): Eukaryota > Metazoa > Arthropoda > Insecta > Coleoptera > Chrysomelidae > Leptinotarsa > Leptinotarsa decemlineata. The sequence continues at coordinate 2,029 of NW_019294590.1, read as the reverse complement.
TACCTGAAATAAAAAATATTAGATAAGGTTAGTTCCAAAGTAATTGAGTCTATTCGACCCTCCACCGCAACCCGAAAGAGTTTATTGTGGCTCACACCTATTCACACCCGACCAAATAAACCCAGCTTCTTAACGAAGCCGATTAGTTTGTATGGTGAGTGGTTTTTGAGGTCAGATGCTAAGAGGACAACTCTGTCGAACTCTAAAAACCTGATTCGGTCCCCAGCGGGGCAGGCACAAAGTATGTGCTTCAAAAAAATGTGGATATTTCA
>NW_019294589.1:5468-24408 GCF_000500325.1 Leptinotarsa decemlineata | reverse complement strand
TGTTAAATCTTATTTTGTTAATAACAATTGCAATTTTTTACCTGCACCAAAATCCTTCAAAAACATTTTTCTAGAGGTGATTCCGAATCGAATGAAGACCTACATCTCTATTTCTCATGCTTTTGAACTTGTTGATTAGACTATAATACCTAAACATTGATGTAACATCAACAAATGAAAAAAAATTAGTTTATTATTGTGAGTAATAGTTTTTCATACATTTTCATACTGTATTGTACAGGGTTATTTTATTTTTTCTGATCATATGTGTCATTTGACTCAATTCTGACCATTCTTGCCATCGTGAACTGTGAACGATGAACTGTTATATTTGTGATTTTCTTTATGAGAAATATCTAAAACGGTTATGTATGATTCTTTCTATTGATGAATCAAATAGCATTTTGGTGCCTCTCTATTCTACATTGATATCGACTCCTGCATTGAAGAAGTAAATACAGACCATTTTCATGAATTCATCAGAAGAAATATGCGAAAGTTTGATACATCTAATCACGATATCGGTACTTGTGATGCACTGTTTGGAACCTTTGGTGTAGTAATGAATATTACTGGAGTTTTTTTTAACACCTAAACGTTATTTCCACACCTCGACACGTGTTTCGATCACCAAAAGTGATCATCTTCAAGAGAAAGAGGAAGAGGAAGATCTTCCTCATCATCATTCGGTGATCGAAACACGTATCGAGGTGTTAAAATAACGGTTTGGTGTTGGTTAAAAACTCCAGTAATATACGATATCGGTATTTTATATTTCAGTTACAATGTCAGCTTCAGGTGATTTCAAAGATGATTTTCCAAATGATCTAATAATTAGCTACCGTGGTACAGTTGCTGAAGCATATTATGTGAAATCTGTCAATAGTGAATTCAAGAAGGCAAAATGAGTTAAATGGTATGTGATAAAAATTGAATTGTCTGAAGACTATCGGAAAATTGTAGAAGAGAATGGATTTATTTTCAAAAAGATAAACTCATTTGGAAACGTGCTGTATGATATGTACATTGATAAACGATAAACGAAGTTGCATATCACGACGACAAACGCTTCATCATCTCACTCATACTCTTTCATGGGGTTATGATAACATAGAGTTTTATCGAAATGATTCGAATGATTATATTCGTTGGGTATTCATTGACCAAGTGATTTCTTTATTGACTGCTGAGATAGACAACTCAACTATCATTGAATGCATTTGAAACTGATATATTCATCATCTGTGATCTTTATATGACTCATGTTTATTAAATTGTGATCCATCATAAAGCACTCGAAATAATATTCGTGATTCTTCTATAACTCATTGGTTGTATTACGATTCATTACAAAATAATATAATTTTTCACCTGATATTAAATGAACAGGGATGTAAGTTGTTTCATTTCATTTCTTTCAACCAGTCACCACCATGTATAAAGTTTGATATTGATATATGATATGTGATGTATATTCATCATATTCCGATTCATTACCAAATATATGATTCGTTTATTTTTTTTTAACCATTAAAATAGTGTACAAAGTGTGATTTGAATATATAATAGTTGATTCATATTCATTGCACTTCGATTCATTACAAAATTTTCCACCAAATATAAAATTAATAGAAATGCAATTTGTTTTATTCCTTTCTCACAAGCGATGGCCACCATGTCTAAAGTATGATGTCAATACATGAAAAATATCAGTATAAAAGGTATCGTTGAGGTTTCAGAATTTTCAGAGCAATGAATAAATTTGCTCAAAGGAGAAAGTGGGATAGTGGTGTCATTCTAAGACCTCTTTTCATTGGATTCAGATCAACATTAGGTGGTCGGTATGATACGCAAAGAACAGTGATTGTGTAACTGTGTAACTTGAGGCAAAAATAAAAGGATTAAAGGAACTAACCCTCCTGGGCCTTCAAGAGGTAGTTGAATCTACTATAGGTTATGTTTCTCGTGAGGTGCGTCGAGCATTTGATGATAAAATAGCGAAGGCCAGAGTAATATTGGCTTACAGATACAATTATCCCAAAAGTGACGTTGATATCGAAATATCTGATGCCACTCAAAGATATGCCGCATTGGAAAAAATAATGGTGACGTTGGAGAATAAACACACTAGATATCAATCCAGGAATTGAAAAATACCTTTTTGCTAGAACCAATCCTCATGCCGGGGGATGATCGTCATCAAAAAGGTTTTTCGTCGACTGCACCAATAGTAGTACCTATGATATAACCTAGAGATGAACTCTTTATAATTTGAACACCGTCACCTGTTCCAATAAATGAATAATTCTCATGCTGCACACTTCTCTTGTAAGATTTCACTTGCCTTATGGAATCTCGTTGGCAACTCTGGAGTTAAATATTAACAACAATCACACGATTTCATAATTTACCAATTTGTTTCCACCAACGTGCTCGATGTAATGAACGCTCGTAAGCTTCTCAAATTTGATTTGGAAAGGTTGCTAAGGACGTTACAGACAACCCCACCACTCACGTCTTGAAGCGCTAATAGAAGGCAATACTAGCAAGCAGTGATCGGTATTGAAAAAAAATTACTGTACTTACGTATATTGACGTGTAGATTACAAATCCGAAAGAAAAAATCGATCCACCATTTCCACAGTAAAAGCCCTCTAATGTTCCGAAAATTTCAATTTTCCAGTTTTATTATTTGCACAAAATAAGCTATAGAATCACAAGTATTTATTCACCACATCACCATCATATCTTATTTCATCTTTTAGACAATCAACATTTTTTCTACAAAAAACTTCATTAATTGAGAGAGCTGTTCTTTTCCGAAATGTCACCAGTATATAACCTCACAATGTAGAGATATCACCAGAAACAGATTTAACAAATTTTTTATAGGAAAACTGTTGATTATCAAACTTAAGTGTCGAATAAGGTTGAGTAAGGTGTGAAGGTGATGTGGAAAATATGTACTTGTGATTCTATAGTTTGTATTGTGCTAAAAGAAGGCTAAACAGTTTCGGAACTTTGGAGTGCTACAACTCCGGAAATGAGGGAGGGCACCCATTTTTTCTTTCGAATTCGTAATTTACACATCAGTATACGTAATTATAGACATTTTTTTTCAAAATCGTTATCTGTGATATCCACATGTGACATTACTCTTCTTCTTCTACAGTTCAAACATGAAAAAACACGCTGGCACAAGTCTATTGTATCTGAGAGGGACTACTTTGAAGGAGACGAAATAGAAATTAATGAATAAATAAATATTTTTTGAGAAAAATTAAAATTCCCTTATTTTTTGAATACACAGTGTATTTGGTTATTTTAGGAAAAAAACAAAACATTGAAACAGGAAAACTTCGCAACTCTATCAGTAAAAAATAAATTTAAAAAACATATTGTCCACGTTTTCAATATACTATAATATCAGAGCTACTGCAAAGAAATACATGTAAGACTGAATGATTATACTTTAGGAGGAATTATAAAATGTAGTGTCGCTCAGTATCTGGCACTGGTAATAACCAAAGGTAATGATAGGGATAACAGGGCAGTAACACGGTATTTTCCATGGTTGTGCAGTACATCAATAACACAACAAAAGTGAGTTTAAGAAACATCGTTTATAAGTAACTAATGTATTCCCTTTTCATGGGTCAGCTTTAAAAACAGAAGTGTGCACTATCTCTTTCGGAAGGTAGCTTCCCATCAGAGCCACCTGATGTGACAGGCATTCTCACCATCAATCCCAACTCGATGCGCTGACAGAAAGCAATACGAGCAAGCAGTGGTCGAAGTCCACGTTCAAAGTCATGTTTCATGCACAAAGCTGAACGACATCCTGTGAGGTCAAAACTCAACGCACGTATCTGAAACAGAGTTGAATGTCGAAACCAAACCCCATATTCAAGGTCATATGACGTGTGACGTCAGTCTAGGTCAATGTTATTGATGATGTCATTGTGGTGGGGGGAGGCTCAGAACTGGCTGTAACCTCTCACGCTTGAACTAGGCAGAGATAAATTACCAATTTCGATTTAGAAATCTTGAAAAAAAATAGTCATCGATTCCTAGATCATTTTGACAGATTTTCGGAACCTTGAATTTCTAGAATAGTACAAAAATTATGATAACTGATAGGCTATCATTATCTGAAATTGACGTTCAATGGTACGGGGGTGAAAATTTTCATTGATTTCATTGTAAAATATTATCATTTCTCATTTTATTCCTCTCACAGCTGATTCAGATATAAAATAACTGAAAATAATAACAAAACGTCACCTACAAAATTTACATGGACATATATTACTGCTTTAACGAAAGTGGATTAAGATTCCAAAATTCAAATTGAAATAGGGATATTTTCAAAAATAGATTATGAACATCGGTCCGAAACCTGAGTTTGTTGTAGAAATAAGCAGGCTCCATGTGATTTATTATTTTGTGAAATAGAGTACATGCATGTAAGATACGTCGATTTTACATATTTAACCAAACCAGTTTTGGTAAGTGATGTGTCACATGATCCCGTCTTCGCGAACCAGTGATCAATCTGACGCATGAGTTCTATAATACTTGTGGTCTTCTCTCATCGGTTTTTAAGAGACAAGGACCGTACACCACATCAGCATAGTTCGTATGGGATAAAACAAGTGCATCGCAAAGAATTTGTTTAGATTGGCGATTCAGTAGTTCATGATTACGGTAGATTGTTTTCAGCTTATTAAATCATGTTAAATCATGACAAACGATTTCTTGACATTCACAAAAAGACAATATTTTTTGGCAACTATCATCTACAGAAGATTCCTCGAAATGCATGTATATCACAGTGACAGTGCGTAAAAACATTCATTCATTTATTTGATTTATTCCCCGAAATGTACAATTGTGACCGGACAGGGCTTCGTACAAGTAGTGTAGTCCTTTGTCATAGAAGGGTGAGCTTTATAATATGAGGACTCTCTAGGAAGTTCAAGAACATTCCAGAAATATCGAGACTATAACATTCGAAAGCATTTCACAACATTACCGAATATTCTGGAATGTTTTGGAATTCGTCGGTCGGTAGCCGGGCGGTTCGACGTGGGTGCTTTGTTCACTCAGTCAATCGGCCGATGTGTGAGTCGATGGTTCAAGCCCCAGGCTGAACGAGCTCGATTTTCACTTACTATCGTCCAACCCGTGTTAGAAATCACACGGTAAAATATAAGACCTCGTTAGTCCTTAGTTCGCACAAGTTTCGACTTCTGAGGGTTGTCATCCGTAGAGGTGCGATAGCTGGTTAACGGAAAAAACATATTTTAAAACATATATTTTTTTAAATCTGGAACATTTAGGACTATCCCAGAGCATTGCAGATGATGGTGTAACAAATGAAGTAAATATATGGTGTGGTAGCTCTCTATCCCCATCCGTGGAGAACGTTCCCGTTTTCACCTGAACTGCTCCTTTTTGAAAGTATAGGGGTTTGATGTTTCCCCCTCTAGATCTACTAAAACCGTAAATGATATTCTTGAGTGTTCGAGGATATATCACAAAATCTGGAATGTGGTGAACTGTTTGGAAATAATCTGAAACGTGTCAGAAGATCCAGGAATATATATGATCAAGGAAATTATATATTATGGTTATCTTCTATCCCCCATTCATAAAAAGGGTATCCGTTCTCATCCGAGAGATGTGCATTTGCAGATTTGATTGCCAGAATTTTCGCCTTTAAGAAATTTGTAGAATAGTCCAGAATATTTCACATTGTTCGAGAATATTCCACAACATTTCAGGATATCCCAGAATAATCTGGAAGGTTCGGAAATCTTGTAACACCACATATTGATATAGAATAATCAAGTAAATTATATAGTGTTGTAGCCCTCTATATCCCATTTCATTTTCATCAGAAGGGCCTGCTTCAGATAGTTTTGGGTTGATTCATAGTATTTGAGAGCAGTCCATAACATTTCAGAACATAATGGAATATGCTTGAATGGAATAGTCCGGAAAGTTTGAGAACATCCCAGGTCATTGTGGAAGTTTTCGGTTCTGTAACATCGTGGACCATTTGAAATATTTTTTGTATAGGTAGTTCTACTCGTTGGTAGGGGTATTTAAATCAACATCGGTCTACTTCTTATGATTCGAAGTTTATCATTTCATTTTAACTACCACACAGTCGCATAACCTAAGTAGAATTTTTTCACGAACTGCGTCACTGCAGCTACTTCTCTTCCAGTGACTAAGTCGTAAAAGTTTTGCAAAGATTGAGTTAATCATCTTTCACAGTTATACAAAAAAAAACCGATGAGAAAATGAAGACCATATTTGTATTTCCATACAAAACGAATTACTAATGAAGAGTGAGAGTTTTTGTTGCAGTAAAATTTATACCAATACTCCTTCATACATTACTTACTGTTGCGTTCCTCTGTATGATTTCATTTTCTTGTTGATTATTTATTCATATTGACAATTGCAGGAAGAGATAGTTTTCAGGTGATTTAAAAAAATCTGTTATCCCTATTTTCAATTTTTATCTAACATGTCCATTCCTTTCAAGTCTCATGTACCTATTGCGATTATTGTCCCATATTCTCTCAATACTGTTTTTAACAATCTTGTTTCTTGTATTAGTTGGCATAAGTCCCCTGTTATCTGTTTCAGATATTTTTATGGACATAATTTGAGTTGTCCATGAATTACGTTTCAACAGTTAAGGACTTGTTATGCATTTAGTTCTTTTCTGAAACGATCGCCTAATACAATTTCTCCCATTAGTATTCCCCATTGTTTTTTAGAGCAACAAAAAATATGCTATTCAAATATTGCATAATCCAAAGGTACACAAATGAAAAATCTGAATCATATCTATGACGCCTGTGGTGCTGAAATAATTCAAATTTATATTTCTCTTTCAGGCTAGACGTGAAGGGATGCAAACAAAACATCTCATCCAACATTCCGACACGTAACAGAAGTTCTTCGAATGCATTTCAGCTTGCACCTTATACATCAACATCTCCTCGGGGAATCCTGGAGCGTCGTCCTTCACAGACATTGGCATCGACCTTGAAAATAGTTCGTTCTGTCTCACGAGAAAGCGTGCGATCTATCCATCATTGTACATGTCCATGTCTTAACGCACCGGTAAGATGGATATCCGAAGCATTTTTCTTTCTCCTTCTTCTTCTTAACACGTTACGAAAATACATCATTAACGTTGCGGAAATAAAAAGATGATTGATGTAGTCTTGTGGAAAAAACCTGTGATGCTAAAAATGAAGTGGTACGATGATTTAATGAATTTAAATGGAATTGATATAACTGACGGGTTATCATCATCGAGGGATTTGTTTACCATTCGGCTCAATTTCCGAAATACAATGCAATTCAGTTTTGATAGGTGAAACGGTTTCACGGAGAACCAGCTGTCAAATGAATAAATGAGTACCCGGTGACTTAGTTTATTGTAGATCAATTTATGGTAGTAGCAATTTCTTTGGTAATATGGTATACAGGGTGACAACGAAATCATTTCTAATAAAAGAAATTTGAAATTCAGAAGAAGGGTGTGGATCATTGGAGGCCATATTTTCAACAACAAAATAATCGAGAATTTTTTCCGGTTCAACCGGAAATGGACCCAAATCAAAAACTTTGAATAGAATCATAATTTTTTTTCAGACTTATTGATGGAATATGCAAGTTTTTGTTTGATGATATGATACAGATGAACATTTTTGTTGAAGCCATCATGGAGCTAGTATGTCCTAATTCAGTATAGTGGCACAATGAAGTATGGTCAAATAACTTGATGTAGAGAAACCAATAGAGAAAGTTGGCTCAGACTAAAATTTTTCACCAATTCATGTACTTTCAATTTAATGAATGACTATTTTTTACTTGATTCATCTTGAAAATTATAATATGAAGTAGTATTTTGTAAATCTCAACATCGAAATATTCCTCTTTTACTACAAACACATATCTTCATTGAAATCGAACTGGGAACGATCAGAATAGTACTCATCTCCCCTTAACTTTTGAATGGAACAAGCTATCAAGGTCGGGAAAAATTCAGGTAAAATATTACTTCTTTTACCATCTTTTGGCTTGAAAATAGTTGTGGTCACATAACCTAATGTCAAGAGGGCACCATCTACTTTCATTTTATGCAAAGGGGGTACCTGGCTCCTGCTTTTGAAGACCTTCCGATTCTCTATCCAAAACCACTGTGTTTGTGAAAATCGGTCATGCCGTTTCAAACTGACATTTGAAATTTGCTCTAAATATTCAACAAATGGATTATTTCAACTATTAAATGCAGCAGCGTTACTGAGTCTGGTCGAGAAGCCAGTTTTTTGTGGTAAAACAGGTGGTTTCTGTTTCAGTTTTTTGTACCTTAATTATTTTGCTGGAGATTCCGAATAGCATTTCATTTTAATGTCAGTCTAATAATGGCGTTGATTATATCGATACTTTTGACAGTTTTCATAGGTTTCAGAATTTTTTTATGATTTTTAAATGCCTTGTCCCCGTCCTTCACAAGAATAAACCAAAGCAATTTTAATTCACGTTGAAGCTAGGCGTGAATACCATGAAACAGAAATAATATTCAATGAGCGCTTCTCAAATAATCCAGGATCTCGAATCTACTCAAGGTACGAATCATTTGAAAATTATAAAGAAATGCTGAAACCTATGAATACTGTCAAAAGTATAGATATAATCAACATCAATATGAGACTGACATTGAAATTAAATGCTATTTGGAGTCTCTAGCCAAGTAACTGAAGATCAAAACTACAAAGGCTGAGTTTCAGAAGACAATTGAATTTGAATCACACTGCAATTAATTGAAGGATAAAAATAACATCCTGCGTTTAAGGCTTTTGAACACTGAGAGACATCTAAAGCGGAATATCATTTTTATATATGGTTTGAAAGTGAATGATAGCTCATCTATCATCCCAGAAATGATTAAATTCATATAGGACAAGCTCAAAATACCCAAATTCCAAAACGCCCAAATATATTACTCTATTAAACCACACAGGGTAAATGACGCTGATACGCGGATCAGTCATGATCTCTACACTTTCTCATCCCTTGCTGAAAATATGTGCTTAATGAATAATACATCCAAGTCGAAAATACTAATATCATAGAGATATTCTAAAACAACTTAATATAATAGGCTCTAATGGATTGGAAATTGTGAAGGAAGCAAAAAATCTTGGGGTGACTATGACAATGATCTCCGATTTGATTCCAATGTGAATAAACTAATCCAAAAAGCTTACGTCTCACTCAAGCTGATTTAGGAAATCGAAAATTCCTTCCTAAAAACATAAGAATTACTCTATGGGACAGTCTCGTTCTTTCATCTTTGAACTATGAAGATGTACTCTATGGACCAAGCCTCACAATTAGGAACAAGAAAAGACTCCAAAAGATTCAGAATGCCTGCCTTCGCCCTATTTATGGGGTACGTAGAAGGAACAGAATCTCATCAAAGCTGTCAGAAACGTGTTGGCTCAATATGGAAAACTGAAGATCGTTACACTCAGCGTGTATCTATCAAAAGGTTATCTGCAATACAATTCCGACATATCTATATAATGAAATTACATTTCCGACTGACGGACACAACTTGAATGTACGGCACAAAGGGTTATTAACTCCTCCAATACACACTCATGATTTTTTTGAGCGATCAGTCACGTATCAGATATGCAACGTTTACAATAAACATCCCCCACATTTGAATCATTTCAAAATAGGTATTTTCAGACAAAAATTGAAAATTGAACTACTAGGTAAACACACTTATATACTCAATAGGTAATTTATCCATATATATATTTCTTTTTTGTTGTTGTTCGAATGCTAATCGATGTCAGGTTTATAATGTATTTCTTTTACTACTTTTTTTGTTGTTTTGTATTTGTTATATTTTTGTTACCAGTTCTCGTAGCTGGCTGTGGAGGTTAGGAGGTAGAACAAACCTGTAGTGTTCTATACTGCAGTTTTGGCCTTCGCCACTTCGCCACAATTTAAAAAATCGATGATATGCGCACCTGTTTTACCACAAAAAATTGGCTTATTGACCAGAATCATTATCGGAGTTAAAATTCTGCTGCAATTAATAGTTGAAATAATGTATTTGTTGAATATTTGAAGCAACCGTGTAAGGAATCACAAGTTAAAAGGTAAGACCTCGTTAGTCCTTAGCTCGCACAAGTTTCTCAACTTCTGAGAGTTGCCGTTCCTGTAGGGGTGACAGCTGATTAACGGATAAACAGATTTTAAACAGACAGAACAGACAGAATTTCAAACGCTCGTCAGTTTGAAACGGCTTGTCCGATTTTCACAAACACAGTGGTGTTGGATAGGATATCGAAAGGCCTTCAAAACCAGGAGCCATGTGACCCCCCGTCATATGAAAAATAAAGTTGATGGTGCCCTATTGACACTAGACCACGTGAATACAATCATTTCTATGCCAAATCATAGTAAAATCAGTACATGTTTATCTGAATTTCACCCCTTCACTCGTGTATAAAAATAAGACAAGTTGATGAAATTAAAAGTTCGTGTTTATTGTTTTTCAAACGGCCATCATCTAGACAAGCACTCTCCAAAAAAAATTATCATTCAACAAATTCATTTGCAATTTAATTACCAACTTTACTGAAATCTACTGAATTAACAAAATTTGAAAACATATTGAGCGAACAAATCAACAAACTGAAAGAAATTAACTGATAACACATTTTAAAAATGCATCCCTTTTTATTCAAAACACATTATTCTTTCAAATGCCCTTAGAATTTTTTGTTTCAACATTTCATGAGTGGCTGGAGGTGTTGCAAAGTAATTTTTTTTCCAACATATCTCCACATTAAGCACAGACAGGCCAACGTACCAGACCATTTGTGCAATATATTTATTATTGGATGATTAAGATTATTTCTGAAATCATGAGGGGGTGTTCCACTTTGTTGGAAGTGAATTCGCAATGAAAAGTAAACTATTAAGTGATTTTCGATTTCATTTTGAAGAAAACCTGTTTCAAACGATAACAGCGCAGATATTGACCAAAAACTTTTTTTGAAAATTGCCCCTCTCTCAGTGCATGGTGACTTTGATGTGCTCGATACCAGATATTTTGCTTATAAACATAGCCTCATTTGAAAATCCTGATTTACCGGAAACTTGAATGAAGTTGATAAAATTTGGGTAGGCTCTATGATTTCGAAACAACTTCTCACAAAATACTAACCGTCTATTGACATCGTCAGCATAAAAATATTGATGTACTTGATGTCTGAAAGCTCTATATTTGTGTTTTTTCAGTAGTTCTCTTGCCTATTCGAAACTCATCTGTAGTTCTCGACTAATTTCTTTCCAAAAACCATTGTATGAATCTCGACTATGACAAGAATGTTAATCTCAGTTTCGCCTTTCGATTTTTTCTTCGGCTGAAACGTACCCTAACATACAGAAAATACTGATGAGATGGATGTTGACGATTGGTATATCTCGGAGCATACAACTCAGTAGCATTTTTTGAAATGACATTCTCCAATATTGATAGCACATCCATTCAAACATTTTGATAATACATTATTTCAATGGAAAATGGAACTGAAATGAAATGGAAATTAAAAAAAAACTCTACTGTTTGCTCATAAAGCTTATGATAATATAATCATCTAGTAAATGTTTTGTGCCATGCTTCATGGCTATCCATGGCATCTTGACAGAAATTAATATATTATTATCTTGTATTATCTTCACTGATGAAAATGTATGTTCTTATTTCCAAAACATTCGCGAATGAATTAGTACCATAAAATTTAACATAACATTTTTTTCCGGCAGTGCAGTCAAAGAGGGTCACAATCTGAAAAATGGTAATTTTTCAGGAAAATGTCACTTTGCCACCTTGTCTTATTCCTGTCTATTGGTTTAGTCACTAAAACTGCATATGAATTAAATTTGTAGGTTTTTATATTTTGGAAATAACTATATAAAAAACAATATATGGAATTAGCTGGTTTCAAATTTCATATAAAGAAATGTCCCTGACATTCTAGATTAGTTTTCATAACTAGATACTGAATCTGCAAACAGAACTTCTACTTCACTTGAGCGACCTAGTGTCGTATTTAAAATGTTCTAACACTCTATATCGAATATAAAACGTATCACAAACTTTAATGGTGTATTTTTGTATTGATGTTTTAGTAATTCTTTGCAGTAGACAACGCTTTCACCCTAGATATATTTTTCACTCTACAATATGTCTGTTAAAATTGAAATCAACAGTTTAAATCTCATGATTAATATTTCGTCACAGAAAATGTGTCTTGGAAAGCGCTTTTTTAACCTTACTGAAAACTATGTTCATTTGTGTTCTCATTTGTTTCCAGGGATTTTTCGAAAACCATCAGGAACCTTCATTGTCAATAAATTTACAGATATGGAGTGAAATATGAAGAGAAGACGATACAAGCTGCAGGTGAATAGACTGTGTGCTTGGGTAAAAAGGAGCTTTTTTGAAGGGTTTTTGTACATGGAACCTTTTGATGGTTCATTGATGGACGTTTTGAGTATACAGTATGGACGACTCAATCTTAAAGTCCAGGCCAAATATAATGAGCTACGCAGCCGGGCCTGAAGGGCTCAAAATAAGCTCATCCCAATAAACCATATGAGTACTATCCAAAAGGTCTTGGAATTCCAGAACTTCCTGGGATACAACTTTCAAAGAAGGTTAAATATCTGGTGATGATATCAGATCATAGACTGACCTGGTACCAATTAACATAATAAAAAGTGAGGAAGAGGTAACATGTCAGGCGGAGGTTTTTTGTTGGCCAGAGGCCATTACGGAAAGACAGGAGATTTGAAACCGAATGAGATGAGTTGGCTATACTCAATGAAGGTCAAATCAGTAACGACATATGCCTATTTGCTTGGGTGTTCAAAAATTCACATTTTTTTGTAATAACAGAAAATGCATAACAATGTTTACAACAGCAACATTGACGACACTTATGAATTTATTCACCTTACATCTCATGATAACAGGGCAAACAAAAATGAGCCTATTCAGACTGGAATTTTTTTGAAATATAGGGGATCTGACAAAATTGAAACTTTGGTAGGTTCATATGGAACAGCGAACATCAAAAATATTCATGAATTACATGACATCGAGTACACTTTCAACAGAAACTTCATAGCTGAAGTCACGAACCGTGAAGAACGGATGATGAACAGTCATCTCGAGAACATGCTCGGTAGAAACACCAAATGTACTGGAGTATACTGGTAATTTACATTATAGGTACCACCTCGGTCAATACACATGCAATGTGTAGAAAGCCGTTAAGAACTAAGGAAACTGGTGGACATACTGGGTATAAGAAATCACGGAAAACGAAAAATCTGATGAATGTACTAGATACAGATTATCAATTCTATATATAGGCCCTAAATCAGATGTGGGACTATCGAATTGTATGATACAAGGCCTAAACAGAAAATGAATAGATGAGAAACATAAATGGTCCTGAAAAAATACAAGTAGAAACCCATGAGGCAGAAAAAACCACTTCTACAGAGCGGAGATGGGCTTAGAATCAATACAGGAGAAAACACCTTCCATTTAGGGGATACCTGAAAAATATGCAGCACATTCCATCTCAGTATTTTATATTTTTCATAGACTAGAGTGAGAAAGTTTGTGTTTCGTCTCTGGGTCTCTTTCAGTCCTTTTCATAGATGCTCCTTCGGCAAGTGGTCTTCTGAACCACTGGCTTCAACTTTCCTATATCACTCCAGGACGCACATATTTTTTTGAGGAGCCACATGTACACGTTATAATATTGTGGCTAGAGCAATAAGTGAAGAGAAAAATAACTTTGATAGATTTTCATATTCTAGGGTAATCATGATTCTGAACATTCGTGCTGAAAGAAATTCTGAAAAAGTCCACAAGCGATCATAGATTGAATGAGTTTATTTTGTTCTCAGTGGATCCCAATGAACAGTTTCCGAAAGAACTCCTGGAACTAAGGAACTCAAGTAATGTGCAGCTCTTGTTAGGGACCAAGTATCAAATTTCAATTTCTACAGACATATTTTTCTTGCATGCACAGGCAAATCAATTTGTTTTGAATAAAAATTTCAATGAATCGGACAAAATATAAATCCATCTAACATGAATAGTTTCTAAACCATTAACATGAAAATTCTCTCTTATGTTTTTCAAATCCTCCTTTTTGTTATAATTCCTCATTTGCCATAATGAGTGATAATGCTATAAAATAAAGTATTTGTAACTATAAACGACGCCCTTTTCATTGTGAAAAATATAAAAACTCAGCTCTTCATGTGAAAGAGGACTACGTGGTTTCACTTCAGCTTTTTGCGCGGCATGAGCTGGGTTACCTGTTGTTTTTCCGTCGGGTATCTGCCACACGTACCTATAAAATTGAAGGTCTTACATGAGTGGTAAAATTCTCACGGACAAAGTATGATAAACTATTTCTTCGAGTTTCGCTCAGCGTTTTATGTTTTTTATCTTAACAAGGATTATTTTCCAAACGCTTCGGCAAAGTATCATTTGTCATCTTCTGGTGATGTCTGGTATTTTTCAACTAGACTGATTCATTCGAACTCTATGTCTTAATTCATGGGAATAGATGTTGCCATTCACCTGGGTTGCTGTCACTACCTGTGTTAGCTCGACTATCTGTTTTTTCCCGATTATCTGATCTGTCTCTCCTGCCTCTGTTATTATATCTGAATTATTTATTGGAAAGGAACGTTTTTGGCTTTCTACTACTCCATCTTGATACAAAAAAAAGATGAGGGAATCTTCCAAAGAAAGGAAGGAAGTAATCAATTAGAAAATGAGTAATTCTATACATGGATTTGTAGATCATGCAAAGAAGTAACTTTCAGACACAAACTGAAAGAAAGTCCTCCTGAAACAGCTACTTTCATATAAAAATTGAATTAACGAAAAAAAAAAATTCTTTCGAAACAAATACTTCTTTATGAACACTGAATTATACAGAAGATACTTTTCTCTACTCATTTTGTATTTCAAACATTCGTTGTAGAATAAAAATCAGATATCATTCACATGAGCTCTACTTTAAATGAATGGTAACAAATTGCACTTCAATTTTTTTGGGAAAGAAAGTTTTTGGCTTTCTACTACTCCATCTCGATACAAAAAAAAAAAAGAGGAGGGAATCTTCCAAAGAAAGGAAGGAAGTAATCAATTTGGAAATGAGTAACTCTATACATGGATGTGTAGATCATGCGAAGAAGTAACTTTCAGACACAAACTGAAAGAAAGTCCTCCTGAAACAGCTACTTCCATATAATCATTGACTTACACGAAAGAAAAAAAATCTTCCGAAACAAATACCTCTATATGAGCACTGAATTATACAGAAGATACTATTCTTTACTCATTTCGTATTTCAAGCATTCGTTGTGGAATAAAAATCAGATATTATTCACATTACCTCTACTTAAAATGAATGGTAACAAATTGCACTTACATGGAACACTGTCATCCTCACTGGTACACATCGATGTTTTGTCGTAAGACACTTGCCCTATGGCCCTTCAGTACCAAATTAGATAACATTATAAAAAATACACACAATTCATTCATGAATTACAAAAGTAGCTGTTTCAGGAGGACTTTCTTTCAGTTTGTGTCTGAAAGTTACTTGTATGATCTACACATCCATGTATAGAGTTACTCATTTCCAAAGTGATTACTTCCTTCCTTTCTTTGGAAGATAACCTCATCTTCATTTTTTTTGTATCAAGATGGAGTAGAAGAAAGCCAAAAACTTTTTTTCCCAAAAAATTAATCACTCCTGAAGATATAACCCCTTCAATTCAAATGAGATTACTCTTGGCTGGGATTGAATCAAATAGGTGAATGAATGTCATTACGATGTCATCGATGACATAAGCAGATCAAGCTTATTCCGTGACATTAAAAATCGTAATTCATGAATGAAGTTACTTGTCAAAAATGAAGGCGGTGAGTACCTACCGGTTTTGTTTTGACGGCCGTTATTTAAATGAGGTAACCAAACATGACTCCTATCCCTTGCCTCATATTGACAGAATACTAAATATGCTTCGGGATTCTAAGTATATTTCGTCAATTGACCTGAGGAGAGCCTTCTGGCAGATTCCACTAGATGATTCGTCCAAGAAAAAAACTGCATTTAGCGTTGCAGGTCGTGGTCTTTTTCAGTTTTCCGTAGTTCCTTTTGGACTTTGTAATTATGCGCAGACGCAACAGAGGCTGGTAGATGCACTGTTTGGACCCAAGTTCGAACCGAAGATATTTGCGTACTTGGATGACATTATTATTACTAGTTCTTCCTTCCAAGAACACATAGAGTTGCTATCAGAGGTGGAAAATATCCTGGCAGATGCCAATTTGACAATAAATTTAAAGAAGTGTGAGTTCTTCAAAACTTCATTGAAATTTTTAGGTTTCATTGTAGGTGCTGATGGTCTTCATACGGATCCGGATAAGGTTTCAGTTATGCTGAACTACCCCAGACCTACTACTTCGACCGAAATGGAGCGATTTATAGGGATGTGCTCGTGGTACCGTCGCTTCATGAACGGATTTTCCAGTCTAGTAGCTCCTTTGAACTCTTTGTTGAAAGGTAAAAGGAATAAACAAACTATTTCTTGGACCTCTGAGGCAGAATCAGCGTTCCTCAGTATAAAAGATGCTTCAATTTCAGCTCCCATCTTATCGCAACCAGATTTTAGTCATATTTTCACTATTCAAAGTGATGCATGCGACACAGGTATAGGTGGTGTGTTAACGCAGACACTCGATGGGGAAGAGGTGATTGCTTACGCTAGTCGTGCTCTCAGTCGTGCAGAAAGAAATTATTCCGTAACGGAAAGGGAATGCCTAGCTATGATTTTCTGCATTGATAAGTTCAGGCCGTACATTGAAGGTACTAGGTTTCGTGTTCCGACAGATCACCATTCACTTTCATGGTTAAATAACATAAATAATACTTCAGGAAAATTAGCAAGATGGGCAGAACGTTTGCGTCAACATAATTTTGAACTAATTCATCGAAAAGGTGTATTTAATGTCGTCCCAGATGCGTTGTCGCGAATACCTCATCAATCTTCTGATGTAGCAGTGTTGGAAATTCCCACTAATAATCTAGATTCCTGGTGCAAATCTCTTCGAGAAAAATATGAGCTCGCCAGATCTCTATCCCCAATGGAAAGTCGAGAATGGCCTCATTTATAAATTCCTACCCTCCGACCTTCCTGTGAAAACGAATTTTCCCGATTGGAAAATCCTGGTACCCAAGACTAGCAGAGAAACTGTCATTCATTCATGTCATGACTTCGTGACCTCAGGTCATTTTGGTTACCGAAAAACTTCAGCAAGAGTACAAGAACAATACTATTGACCCAAACTACCGCAAGATGTTCATAAGTATGTTCGAAAATGCCAAGTATGTGGAGCCCAAAAAGATTCGCCTTTTTCGCGATTGGGTTTGTATACATGTCATATTCGATCACTATCAATTCATTTTGTACTGTCCTAGTGATGCTCTTTACTGATAGGTGCCACCAGCCAACAATGAATTCGAACCTAATATTTATCATTTATAATGTTGTCTATACCTAGAACATTCCAAGTTCTACCTGTCTCTATTAGATGGCACACGACTTCACTCTTCCGAATCCCAAACTCCATTTCTGTCCTCTTAAAGAACAGAAATGGACCAAGGTGATGTGATATGATAAGCGGCTTTGCCTCTCTCTGCCTCAGCAAATTGCGTTTATGCATTATTTCTCAATTGGATTTGTTATGCTGTATGGCTATTGCTTTTTCATCACTTTGTAGATCACTTAATAATAGGTTTTATACCTATTTGGAATAGAAACTTTCCTTTACTGGGGGTTTCTTCTGGAGAGTACCAACTCAGCCAGCTGAGAAAAGCTTCCTACTTCAGAATTTGTTATATAATAAGTTTGATCGACTACAGTATCCGAATCACCTTCGTCAGCCGAATTCGAAGTATTGGTACTAATTGGCAGAATCATATTTCTACATTTCCTGAGAACTCCTCTACCCCATATTCATGTAACAGTGGAACATTTTTTTATAAGAGCACTGCTACAAGTTGTCGTCATCTCTTTAGGACATTACTAAGAACTCCCAGCACCAGCATACATCGAGGGAAATTAAGGCCAGATTTTGGATATTTCCTGATTCATTATTTTTTTATTTGATTACCGATCATTAGATGATATTATTATTTTCTCCTCCGTAACTGATAATGAAAAATTATTGTCAGTGATTGTGCCAATTGTGATATAATTACTGATTGTGATAATTACTTTGAAGAATCAATCTTGATTTTTTCACAGCGAGTCATTAGAAGACTCACACTTGTTACGCTGAACATAGTACTATGAACAGGCGAGTTATATAATATAAATGTTGATCATATCTAACTTATTTTGTATTACAATCACTTTTATGTGACGTTATGCGTTCAGATAAAATTCTAGATGTTTGTCCAACACATGTCTTGTCACATGTATGTGTATGTACCAACAAATTTTTGGTGCCCCAACGGGTTCAACCATTTCCCCCGTTTTAGTAAATTTTGTTTTAGATGACCTAATTATGGATGTAAAAGATAGAATCCTTTTTAATATTCCTTTCATTAAACCAGGGGTCTCCAAACTACGGCCCGCGGGCCAAATCCGGCCCGCCAGTGTCATCAATCCGGCCCGCGACAGCCAATGATTTACTGTCATCAATCTGGCCCGCGACAGCCAATGATTACCTAATTGTTGTTACTATTGCTGTGATAAGTTGAAGAAGAAA
>NW_019294588.1:0-23601 GCF_000500325.1 Leptinotarsa decemlineata | reverse complement strand
AAGAGAAATGAAACTTTCTATGTTTTTTACCACTTTTATTTGTAACTAATGTTACTGCAGTTTCAAAGACAAAGTCAAAATATGCTTTATTGTCTGAAGATTAACATCTTATTGACAAAGCTTTGTTAGAATAATTCGAGAAACGAATTCACACATATTAGCTATCGCTATTTGTCAAGTTATAATTATTCGAGTAATGTTCTCGAAAACTATACACTATAACGTATTCCAAAAACACTTTATTGTGAGATTTTCACTAAATTGTTTTACAAAAACGCAACACGTGTTTCGCCATACAATGGCTTCATCTGGCGTGTCTTTCAACGTGTCTTTGAAAGACACGAGTGGATGAGTTAACATGCATCTTCAAACTGTAACTCTCTAAAAGACTCACTAGGGAAATTGTGTCAATTGAGTGAATGTCTTCATAATTCATATTCAGATCTCCTGTCAATATGATATTTGCAGTGGTTGGTATTTCATGCAAAATGTGCTCCAGTCCACTGAGTAATAAATTTGGATCAGACGAGGTGATCTATATATGCAAAGTATAAACAATTTTAATTTATCACAAACGCACATAGAGAACTCGAATGACTTTTCCATTAAGTATTTGTCATATTTATCAACTTTCACAAAATTCAGTTGGTTGAGCAGAGAGTTATCAACCAAAATAATAGTTCCCCCGTATAGTACATATCTGCAAAACAAAGACACTACACTGTAATTTGGTAGGTGCATGTTTTCATTTGGATTCAACCGATGTTATTAGGATGATGCCAGGAAAATGCAACCTTTCTAATAAAATATACAATTCAGAATACTTATTTCTGGCCGATTGAATATTCAATAATATCAGGCTCAACGAATAAGGTAGATTGGATTTATTCATATTGCGGAAAACTAAAGACTATTTATTTGAGATGTGTTTCTCTGAAAAAGAAGAAGGTTCAATGAAATCATTTGAATTTGAATAAACGTTAGATTTCTCTTCTGCATCATATCTGAGAGATGTCAGAGTAGTCATTACATCATTACAAGTGTTGATAGTTTTTGAAGAAACATTTCTTCTGGTAAAAGTTAAAAATTGTTTTACATTTTCAAGAACAGTAAACTTACTTCCTTTAAATTTGTTATCAATTAAGTATCTTAAAGATATACTGGAATTATGTTTTCTGAAGTTGAACACTTGCTTCAACAGCTTTCTAATAATGATTTGGTCTATTTGTGTATGACGTTCAGAAATGAGTAAAATATTCGTAATTTTGCATAGTGGTAAAATTTGTTTTAGAGCAAGGTACAAGTTTTTATTATTACTAACATTATTAGTATTAAACATAATTATAACATAATCTTCTTGACCATAGTCTAAAGTGTCAGCAAAGAGGTTACCTGTTAAATGCGAAAGTTCACAATCGGGTTTTACTATTGATTTTATTGAATATTTGCTTCCAGTGGAGTGCCTCAAGATACAAGAAAAGTTTGTAGCATATTCGTCCCTTAGTGTTAGTATTTTCTTGGAGGAATTTATTTCTCCAGGTATTACTGCATTAACATTGTTCATTTCTTCAAGTAAACTCATTTCCGAATTTTTTTGTTCTGGATCCTAAGTTGAAATACTTTCAGTTTCAGGATTTGTACTTTACCCGGCTTTCTCTTTTTCATCGGTTACTTGTCCATAAGTGTTATTTCTCAGTTCATGCATATGCATGTTTTGTGTTCCTTCCTGTATATCGCATGATTCGTTAAATTGTTCCACTGGTGAAATATGTTTCAGTTATCACTGTATTGTTTTTGAGCCGAAAACGTTTTTATTCAATTCTATTTGTTTTTATTTGCGATTCTAAACTGGATTTATATCTCACCTCCGCTGC
Source organism: Leptinotarsa decemlineata (assembly GCF_000500325.1). Classification (NCBI taxonomy): domain Eukaryota; kingdom Metazoa; phylum Arthropoda; class Insecta; order Coleoptera; family Chrysomelidae; genus Leptinotarsa; species Leptinotarsa decemlineata. The sequence continues at coordinate 21,727 of NW_019294588.1, read as the reverse complement.
TTCTTCAATCAGTTTCATTTCTTGCCTGTTTTTCTTTATTTCCTCCAGCAAAATATCATTAGAAATAGATATTATATGCTATCTTTTGCGGTTATTGGACGCCACTGGTTTCAATAGGATGATAATTTATGAACAATTGTGATTTTAAACAGAGCACATGAAAGAGTCACTTTGCCACTTTTATGCATTCAACACTTCACATCTGGCACCGGTATGTGACGCCATAAACTCTTCTCAGAAGGTAGGAACTACGAAACAGACGTCCGACCCGTTTGACTGTCTAAACTCGTCCTATACGGACATTTTCAAACTTATACAATAAGTTTATTGTATTGTATATAAACTTATACAATAAACTTATACAATAATGATGATTTGACAATAAGCTCTGCACATACTGGTTTTTATATTAGTTTTATTTTATATAATATTTCAGTTTTTTATTGAATCACTCATTTATATTTTGTTATAATTTGACTATCTATATTTTATAATGAGGTAGATATAATATAAGGATAAAATTGTGTATTACGCTCATAACAATATTTATCAAGCTGTTATGCATGGTTCTTCTTCTTCCTCTGAATCAGTATCAGCAGATTCATAGATGGCCTGAATGATTATCCGATATGTTGGACAATTTGCATCTTGCCCATCTATGACTCTCACACCCATAGTCATCGTTTATATCGTCATCGTTTATATCATCATCGTCTTCGTCATCTTCATCGATATCAGAAACATTCTTACAACTTTCCCCTTGATCCCTTGCATGATCTAATGCAGTATATTCCCGTTTCCCTGCAACTACAAGACTTGTTGCAATTCGATATTGTGCAACTGCAATGAACTAGTTTCAGTAAATCTGATGGTACCAAAGGTTCTTTACGTGTAGAAGAGTTTCTCTTTTCTCAGATTGTGGAAGGTTATAAAACCAAAAAAACAGTATGAAATATCGAGTCCTTCTCAAAAAAATGTCGTTTAAAGAATAGTTTCCGTTGGTTTTTTCCCTCCCTCATCTTCAGCATCCAAATAATTACCGATCCTTGTCTGCACTTGATAAGCCCCTAAAGAATGTTGATGTGAGGCTGAATCGTGCAAATACAGAGCACATTATTCTGCACCGTCTCGATTCTCCGCAGAGAAGTCCCTTTGAGGCTACAGAATACTAATTGTTTGTAAATCAGCAACTTGTCAACACTAAGCTTTCAGTTCCATGCAATGAGCGAATATGTGCATTTTACCGCCGCAGCCGCTCGTTGGATCGTTAAGCTCAGGTGTTCCTGAAAGTTCAGGCGATTATCGAAGATAACTCTCAAATATCGCGTGCTCCTTCTGTTTTACTGGGAGTTCTGTTCTACTGGGATTGACCTCGAGCTTGTTATCTCACAATACGGCATGACCAACCAACCTGCAGCTGTTACTTCGCCACCTCGCTCGAGAACGAATGCGCTTATACCGCAGTGTCATCTGCGATATATCCACGTTCGTTTTTGAATTAACTAACAAAACTGAATTCTTCTCAGGATCATCCTCATTTTATTCATGTAATATCTTCGAATTATAGGGGTGGAATTTATGTCTTCTGAGGTATTTCTTGATAGTGGTTGTTGAGACATCATTGTCACGAGTAACTGTTGTCGTGGACTGCAACTTAAACCTTTGTATGATTTAGTGGGTAAAGGTAAAGAATTTAAGTGGGCGCAAAAATGTGATGATGCTTTTAATTTTGCAAAGCAGAAATTAGCTTCAGATAGAATTTTGCTTCATTATGATCCAAATAAGCCAATTCGTTTACAGTGTGATGCGAGTGAGTATGGATTGGGCGCTTGTTATTGCATGAAATGTCTGATGGTTCAGAAATTTGAAATTTTAAGCGATCATTACAAGCCTTGTTCGGGGAATATAAAAGCCGAAAATGGCATCTGGCCGTGTCCAGAGATGGTCATTATTTCTAGCTAGTTTTAATTATACTTTCTGTTTTATAAAAGGGGCTGATAATGTAAAAGCGGATGCTTTGTCGCGTTTGCCATTGCCCGATTGTGAGTGTGAGAATAGTGAGCCTGAAGAGGATTATTTGAATATGGTAGAAAGTTCATTGCCAATTGTTTCTATAAAAATTCGATCAGAAACGAGAAAAGATACACTGTTGGGTGCAGTTTTTAATTATATTAGGTATGGTTTTCCTAATAAGGTTGAAAATGACCTATTGAAACCTTTCTTAGTTAGAAAAAATTAATTATCAGTAGACCAAGGCATCATAATGTGGTGCTACAGGGCAGTAATTCCTATTAGTCTTCGAGCACAACTGCTTAATGAACTATATAGTAATCATGAGGGAATGTCAACAATGAAAACTAATGCACGGTCATATTTTTGGTGGCCATCTTTAGACTCTGATATTGAACAAAAAGTTAATAACTGTAAGATCTGTTGTCAAATTCGTCCAGATCCACCTAAAGCAAGACTTATTAAGAATCAAGTGTCAAATTATTTTTATGAGAAAATCCATTCTTATTTCTTGGGACCCATTCGAGGTAAAATGCTTTTAGTCATTGTTGACACTTTCTTGAAATGGCCTGAAGTTTTTATAATGGATAATACTGATTCTGAATCAACTATCACCCGATTTATAGAATGTTTTTCAAGATATGGAGTACCGAAAATTGTTGAAACCGATAATGGACCGCAATATACATCAGAACATTTTTGTTATTTCCTATCGCGAAATGGTGTGAAATTTGTTTCATCACCGCCTGTTCATCCAGCAACCAATGGGTTTGCGGAAAATTCGGTTGAATCTGTAAAAAATGAATCAAGAAAAACATTATTAGATCCTAAAAAATCGAAATTGTTCATTAGAAACATTACTGTATCGCTACCTATTCTCATACAGAAATAATATCCACGCAACTACCGGAATGACACCAACAAGTATGATTTTCAAAAATAAAATTCATACAAGACTAGATCTATTATTGCCTAAGGATATTCAAAGTTCAAAAAGTGCAGCGAAGTAAATTGAAAACTTCAAAGGAAAGCGCGAAGAAAGTTTTGTAGAGTGGGATAGAATTTGGTGTAGAGATTATAGAAACCCTAATAGAAAAGTTTGGGTAGAATGTGTAACAGATGAAGTTTTAAATGATAGGATTTATTTTTGTAAACTTTTTCATGGAGGTTTAATTTGGAAAAGACATCTTAACCAGATTAGACGCAATTTATCGAATAATGAAGATTCTGATTTCGCTTTTGATAGAAATTTAGGTAGTCAGTTACTAGTTTCTATTGAAGAACTAATTTGTAAAAATATAAACCCAAATTTATGTGATAATGACCTGAATTTGCCTTCAACTGTGAATGAAAAATCGGATTTACCTGTACATGATGAATTAGTTAAGGATAAGGCTAGAGGTAGGAAGAGTTCAGACGATAGTACTTGTGATAGTCCCTTGAAAATTGAATCACCAGTGTCTAAGACACTTTCACCAACTCCTAGTAGTATATTGTCAATTACCGTATACACCGTGTTGTCGCGAAAATATGCCTTGATAGTTTTTCTAAAAAAATGAGGTTAACAACAGTGCGAGTAGTTTAAGATATAATATATGGTATGGCTGTACTTTATATAGAAACGGGTCTTTTTCTGAGTTCTGAAATAAAAGTTGTTTAGAGCCCGGTTGTTTAATTGCACGTTATTATAGTTGATGTCACATCATTGGATGATTAATGGAAAAACAGATTTTAAACAGAAATTATTTATTTTCATACAGATTTTCTCCTACTTTGATATTTTGTTTCATTCAAAAGTTATAGCTTCTATAGCTTATAAAATCGTGAAAGTTATTTTATGCTGTAAAAAATTCACAAAATACTCTACTCGTCGAATTAATATGTTTTCAGTGAATTCGAATTCTGCCGAAATTCTAATACTTTCTTCTGTTCGCCAAGTAGACTAGGTTTTACGAAATCTGTAAACTGTAAAAATTTGTAGAATTCGGACTTTCTCTCATTCAACTTTTGTCATCGAAAAAGCTGATGGGACATGGGGCGAATTCATAAAATAGAGCTGTTTTTACAATACCTCGCTACAATCCGTTGAAATAAAAGTGATGGTAACCAGTTCTTCATCGATAACACAACCTGTGATGTTTTTTCACAGGGGTTCTCACCTAATAAATACAAAGTTATATGATTCTGCATCTACTTCAACCAAACCTGCAAATCTTTTTTTACATCTTCATGGCACTCGATGGTAGAATCGCCTAATAATCCAGTCAAAGGCAACATTAACTCGAAGTCTCGAACGATTCAATGTCATTTTCGTCTTTTTTTGACGAATTTTGAAAGATATTTTTCAGTGAATGTGATAAAACGCAGTAGGATCCATTACATTTTCTCGATTTGACATAGTTGGAGGTAGATTTGAGTTCCTGTGCAGTAATTAAAATGTCTTGCCGCGTGAAATATGTAAATGTGAATTCCAGTTGCCCAAACGTTCATCCTCAATGAATTGTACTGTCACAATAACACTGTTGAAGTACTGCAATCACAGTTCACCAGTTGGACTTTTACACTGTAGAGTATCAATAATACTAACGAGTAACTGTAACAAAGAACAGCATCTTCCTTACCATAAACCTTATTTATAGACCATCGTTCTTTAAATCAGTAAATAAATCTGAAACAACTAACTTTTTATCCTCAATTGGCCGTAAAATACTTATTATAGTCTAAGATCCCATTATAAAATAACCTTCACCAAGCTACCATTTGGCCAACTCCCGCCAAACGGTCATCTCTCACTAAACCGGTGAAGTGGAAAAAGGAAAGCAGAGACAATTGAAAGTACTCGAAGAAATTAGTCCAATCATCACCCGAAGACGATTGTGGATACTAACAATCGGAACGTCGTGAAGTAACTTGGCTTGGAATCTCTTAAGTTTTTATTTTTATTTTCATTTTATTTCTTTATTTTTTGTTCAATTGTTCTATTTGTACTTGTATTTTATTTCACTATTATTTTATTTCAGGTTTTTTGCTTAATACAGTTGTTATTTTCAGCTATTCATTTTTAATTCTTCTTTATTATTAGTTCTTTCAAGGATGTCAAATCATTTCATATAATATCAGACAATAAGGTCCGAACTAATGAAATTCATCCGGTTTTCCGGTTTCAAAAAGTTAAATATTACCGCGTGTGAATACGTGTGACACAACATGCAGTTGTGTGTAGTTCGTCCATTGAATGAAGGAGACTGTGCATGCTATTTCTCCGCGAAAATGCTTTGTTTGTTTTTATTTTGTCTGCTGATAAAAAAAATGGAATTTCTAAGATTAATATTTCATATGTATCACTATTATCTTTTTACTTACTAAATATGTATATACTTAAATATCACATAAAATATATACACATACGCCTCTTTCATTCAATGGACAAACCAGAGACGGCTCGTGCATTGGAGAACAGGGGAGGCTAAAGTCATAAAGACTATATACACACAGAAAAGCCCGCCGGAGTCGCGAACATTTTTTGGGGTACCGCACCTATTTAAAGCAAAATACGTAATATTTACATAAATGCAAACAAAAATTGTATATTGCCGAAAATTATACGTATGAAACTGACCATTAAAAAAACAAAAACAAGGAAAAAGGGTTGTCTTTGAGTTATTTAATATAAGTCATTTTTAATTTTTCATTTCCAAACATAAAATTTAATGAATCTGAAGGAGACTTGCAATTTGAAGGTCGATGTACATTACCATTAATTAATTTTTCAGTTGAATAACATCGAAAAATGGATACTGAGCTATTAAGTCGTTATAGTTTTTGGGGAAAATCTTTGTGGTAAAGGACGAAAATTTTCGAAAAAACGCTACCGTTTAAAAAAGTGCCAAATTGTGAATCATATTTGTCCCATAATATTAAAAGTTCCTTGTAATTGCCGCGATTAATCGAATCTTCGGTTTCATCGTGTCCGCGAAAAGATAATTCTTGGGAACCCATATAATCGTAATATTGATATAAGTCTTTTTAAATTCGACCGATTTTCCCTAACCTGATTATTAAAAGAAATTATGGCCTCTTTTTGAGCTGTATCTAAAGCTGTTGCTATATTCTGTTTGCTAAACAATTTTAATTAACAAGACGAAAATATATGCTCCTCAGATTTAAAATGTCTTTCTGTAGCACGAGGTGAATTTTTTAAATCACGTTTGGTATTCGGTTTGTACGGAAAATAAAACACAGGCCCAACAAAAAAGTTTTTCCCATTTAATGGAGCCGGTTAACTAATCGCATTTATCGTACCAACTAATATTAAATCCTCGATTTTGTCGATTATATTATCTGACGCTTTAATTGAAATCAAATTTGGTTGAGGCCTTCCCAGAGTGTTAATAATGTAAAATTTATTATCATAAGATGAAGATTTTTTAATTTCGTCCAACTTATCCATAATAAATGGTAAAAAAAACTTACCGAAAAGTAAAAACCTGAAAACATCTTGAAATTAAAAGAAAACACTTTAAAAACACATTAAAAATATTACCAAAAAGCACTGCTATAATACAATACTGCCTGTTTTATACACAAATAACAAATATTATCAAGAAACGCTAAAACGATTCACCGAAATATTTTTCAGTCCCGGTCCGTCACGGCATCCCATCCGAATAATTAAATAAAAAACAAACGCAGTCGTACACTAACGGAGACCAACTGGAGGCTAGCCTCCTCTAACGCTATAATTTCCGCAACTGAAATTACAAATCGGGACGTATGTGGCTGGTTGGTTCGGTCTCGCGGAGCTTGTGTTTTTTAAAGCGGTCGGAGGCTTGGCTCCCTTGCAACGTATGATATTTATTATTTCGGGTTGATGGTTTATTCGTTCATGGGCGGTGCATTTGAGTTTTGTTGATGCAGGATACAGTGTGGTACGTACTACGTATTGAGTGAGTGAGAAAAAAATAATCATAGTCATTTGTCAATATATTTTAATTTATTGCGATGAATAGCCTCAAATTTTATGGGGAGGCTAAGCCTCCCTTGCCTGACGAGCTGCCGCTGGGACAAACTACACACAAATGCAATGCTGTGTTCTCTTTTATCGCATGGGATGGTTCGCTGGGACTTCTCTGTCGCACGTATTCACTGGCAGCAATATTTCACTATTTAAAACTCGACAACCGAAATTCTGGACTGATTTTTCTCAGACAACCCGATACCACCGTGTTTGTAATGAAATAATCTTTATTTTACCTTAACTTCAATTTATTAACCAGACCAGTGCATTAGTATCGATTTACCTGTTTATACCTGCCTACCCAAGAGTTGTGACGTTTGCATATTCTATAGACTTCATATTTTCAATTAGTATGGAATTTGTCCATTAACCAAACCAGTGAAATGTTTAAAAAATATAATTTCTAAATTGTTAATTGATCATATTCTAAACTGAAATTAGTTATTAATCAATCCATTTGCAATATATCTATTGACATTTTAATTTCATGTAGAATACTTTTCATTTATTAAACAGCTTGGTGATGGTCGTTTTATACTGGGATCCTATACTATTAGTTGAGAATAATTTTCTGGATGTTTTTATGTACCCAATATATTTGTGGCTGTTTTCCGAACTTTCTGTGAGTTCTACAATTATTTCCCTAATAACATTCATTGTCAGTATCTGAGCACGGATTGCTCTGGAGTATGCTGTACATGACATTTTATCAACTGAATTTTGGGCATATACTGTGTGAAACAAGTCAAATATACCGGAATCCTCCATTATTGTTCCAAAAACTCTCAAATGAGAAATTGAAATCCTCCTAGGCAAGGAATCACATTTTATACATTTTCTTCATTGGTGTTGCGGAGTATTTTTTTAGCTTTATGTAAACAGGATTGTCGCAGATTAGAAAACAGGTTTGATGCAATGTTCTGCAACGTATTGAAATGCTGTATGAATTGTTCTAAAGAATGACAGATTTTCAACTATAAACAGTAAACAGAAAGTTCTCGAAATCTGGCAAAACGGTCAATCCTGTCAAATAAGAAGCCACGAATACCACATATAACTTTCATGTATGCAGCCCAACTATGTGAGGAAAGATACTATTATAATTCCTACATGCAACATCTCCAAACGTAAATCCGGATGAGTCTGAATACTTCAGAGATTTTAGGGACATTTCTTTATCGGGAAAATATATTAAATTGGCAGCTCCTACAGAAGCAACTTCAGATGCAGCTGTAAAGTTTTTGTTTCTGGGATGTCCCTAGACGAACAGACAGCATGTTTAAGGGCAACACAGCAAATGCCTGCCATAATTTTTGCCATCTATTGCACATGGATGGTGATCTGTATATCGCATACAAAATGTATGAAACACGGTTTTTCAATTTCAGTCACTTCAGCTGTTATGGCAGATCATTCATGTGAAACTATGCTGTGTTTAGAAGGACATACTTCTAGCTTTGCTAATAAATTGACTATGAATTTTATCCTGATATGCGGTGAATGTACGAGTACAACCCAATTGATAACAAAAGAAATGAGAATTAAGCATTCGGACGGATTGCTTCACTTATAGAAACTTATAATCTTCGTTTGAAAGTAGATGACAATGTTTCATGTTGAATTTTACTAGTTCTGACTTCCATTGTTATCACCCGAAGATGATTGTGGATGCTAACCATCGAAACGTCGTAAACTTGGTTAAAAATCTTTTTGATTTTCATTTTATTTTTAGTTGTCCAATTTTTAATTTTATGCTTATCATCATTTTATTGTATTCATTGCTCAATATAATGGTTTAGTTTTCAGCCTTTCATTTCAATTTTTAATTTTATTTGTCTTTCAGACATTTCAACTAATATTATATTATATAAGACAATGGAAGTCCGAACTAGTAAAATTATAATCTTACTTTACTGCAAGACACGCAATCGCGAGTCTATGTTGAAAATTAAATGGGAAAAAGAACAAAAGTTATGCATTTTCTCACTTAGATCAAACCACGTAAGTAGCTAGGTTTAGGAGTCAAATTTACGAAAATGTCTAATGTAATACGTGCTGGAGCTGGCTGATACTTGATGAAAATATTTAATAACATATTCAACACTTCATTGTGAGATTTTCACTGAACAGTTTACAAAACGCAACACCTGTTTCACTATACAATAGCTTATTCAGGCGTGTTCATATAAGTACCATTTTGGTTGGAGATATATGTTTCTATTCAGTATCGTTTTGTATAACTTCACTCAAAGGAGTTGGCAATATTTCTGGAGATTTCGCGAACAAACAATAACATTTACGGAGAGAAGAGAAATTGATGGTTTCATAAATCACTCAACATCATGAATTGTTTGAAGTTGATATATAAATGACCGAATGCAATGGTGGAAAAGTTGGGCAGTAGTATAATTTTTTCAATACATTTTACAAACTAACTGAATATTACAAGACAACTTAAACTACTTTATTCACATCAGTAGATATATTTGGGGTAACAATCTTACAAAACTCACTTCGATAGTTTTATGTGTTATGTATTAAATCGTTTAATGTGAGCTTAATAGGTAGAGAGTAGGATGCTACCTACTATTCATGAAAATGTATTTTTAATTTACTTACCAATGCTAGTTACAGCCGTTACTGTACGAAACTGGTGAATTATATTTCTAGGCAGAAAATATATGTCGTTATCATATAAATTCATTCTTGCATACTCAATTCCTTCTCGTCTCAATTGGTTCAATTTAGCATCTTCTATCCATGTGACACACTGAAAATTGAATATTATCAGATGACAACGGTCTTACCATTTTTTCAATAATAATAAAATTGAACTAGTTTTCTGTATATCAAAATTATTGTTGGAGATGACTGAAAAATAATACTGTAAAAGTTACAACTCTCAATATCAATTTTGAGAGGTGTCGCATCGCGAATTTCAATTTTCCATTTGATTAACATGGAAAAACTTTCTTACACTTTGTTAATTTCTAACTCATCAACGGATTGTCACATTCATAAGACCGTTGCTTATTCTAAAACCATCAGTTTTATCAAAGAATCTTATCAGACCTTCTTTGTAGATCATTCAATTATTCATGAATTTACTCAAATTTCTGCGTGAAAGCTATTTTCCGGTTTTTTTTGGGCGTGATCTGCAGGATTTTCGTGTCGAGGTGTTAAAAATAAAGCTTTGGTTCAGTAACGAGTGTTTTATCATCTGACAGCTTGCAAACGACGAGGCATGCTTTAAATCAGATTTTGGATTACATTCTACAGAAGATTTTCTCATTTTGTACCAGTATGTCGCGTAGGTCTCTAGAATTTCTGGGATGCGGCACATGTATCCGTAAACGTTTTTTAAGCTCATCCCAAACATGTTCAATGGGTTTTAAATTCAGACTGTTAGCAGGTCATCGCGTGAGCTGAACCTCGTCAAGATACTGAGTAACGATCCTGGCAATGTATGGCCGTGCATTATCATGCATAAATGTTGCGTCGCCTCCAATAAAACATGGTCTGGTAAAACCTCTATCAGGTGCCTATGCGCATTCAATGTCCCTCAGTTGGATATTTGTCATAATACAGCATATTCTTTAGGAGTTCTGTCCTGACTGCGACACGCTCAACAGCTAATACGTTCATGTCCGAATGTTTCTAATTGAAAAAGTACCAATATTAGTGAAATCAACCTGTGTATGATATAATCGTAAAAGCAAACTGCCTAAGCAATTAGTGAGTACAAAATCACCTTTAATACGCTGTAAATAGCGAAAATATGGTATAGAAAATAAGGCTTCGAATCTGTATCCCGCAAAAACCTAATCGTCGATCGCCTTTTTTTCAAAACAGAGCCAGCATCAGATGTTCTTTATTTCAAAGACAAGATGATCGATGATATGATGAGTGTTTTGTCCACCCAAAAACTTCCACCTAGCAACTCAACCACTTCAGAAAATTGTCCATTTGGCGGGAATTTCAATGTTCGTTCATACTCATTTGCAGTAAACCATCACCTAATAATTTTCCTACAAAGAACAAAGCTATTGTCTTCAATGCCATAGAAAGCGACAAACTACAATAATACCTTCTTCAGTTAGGACCTATCGTTCGTCCAAAAAACATTATCTTTTCTTCTAGAATTTCCAACAATAGGATATCTACATATCCTATGAATACCTACTATTCACCTGTCTAGTAAAAATGTCTACAGATTTCTCAACGAACACGGTGTATCAACATAGGCGGTGAAAATATTAGAACCCGTAGACTAAAATCTCCTTTAGGCCAATTGGTCATTTCCAATATCAGCTCTTCAATTCGACATGATATTCCTATTGCAGAACTTGAGAAAATAGGTTTGACTCTAATATTACCAGTAACATTTCTAAAGATCTGAGCAGCGGGCACATAATATCGTCACATTTTTAGCTTCAGGCAACAAATTATATTACATCACCAGAAAATTCTGAAATCTCCGAATCAATCGAAATATTTCACGATGACGTTACTTATCGTGTTCTTTATCCCGCGATGATCATACCTGCTCCAAATGTAAACTTTCCGGTCATATTGCCTCCAAATGTCCTACCCAGATTACCACTGTATCGCTCAATATCCCGGCCACATGAAGTTCTACATTCAGTGATTCCGATTCATCCAACAACTAACTCAAAGCAAACAGATATTAGTGAACGAATTCAAGTTACTGAAGGCACAGTTGAACCCAACCAGCAGGTTGACTGACAATCTGGGAAACGTGCCGTCGAGGAAGTTCTAACGGCAACGTCAGGAGACCATTAGTTAGTTACTCCCAAAATAACTGCCAAGAAGCCTGAAAACAACAAAACAAATTCCTGTGGGCTGCATAACTAGAAGTTATGCAAGAAGAAATGAATCAGAACAACAAAAAAATCATTTCGACAATACACACGGATCAAAAGATGTGTTAAGCATTGCCATGGTTTATACCGACCACCCTCAAGTATTGGTTGACATGTTACTGAAAATTCATCCACTTGAAGATAGAAACTTGAACAATCGATGTACTGAACTGAGAAAAAAACTACAGAAAGATAGAATCGGATAGATAGTAGCCACAGAGTGACTCGTCGGATCAACTCTCAACTTTTTTTTTTTTCGATAATTCTGAATGAACTCCTACAATGGACCTTGAATAAATATTACATCCATTTGATTCTGTTTGACATATATTCTCAGAATATATGCTCTTCTCGGAAGAGCGAGTAGCGGAACGGCTATTCACATACGATTGATTAAACATGACAGTTAACAAAATCGATCTAACAACAAATTAGGAAGCAACAGCAGTTACTATGCTAGCAACAGAAAAAAATCTATATGCAACATTTACCTACCACCGAACATTGATATAGATGAGTAAAATCTGAAAACTCTATTAAAGTCACCACGAGTTATCTGTTTCTCTTTAAATCTGTTTAAAATCTGTTTTCCCGTTAACCAGCTGTCGCACCTTTACGAACGATAACTCTCAAAAGTTGAAACTTGTGCGAGCTAAGGACTAAAGAGGTCTTACTTTTTAACGTGTGATTCCTAACACGGGTTGGACGATAGCAAGTGAAAATCGATCGTTCAGCCTGGGGCTTGAACTAGCGACCAACACGGCGGTCGATTTGAGTGAACAAAGCACCCACGTCGAACCGACCGGCTATCGTTGACGACTTCAATGCATAAAATATTGCCTGGGGGTCAGATCATACGAACATTAGGGGGCGCAAACTGGAGAAAATAATCGATAATGCTGACTTTGTTATTGTCAACGATGGTTCCAAAAGCAGGTTTGACACGTTTACTGGAAGTTCATCGGTACTTGATCTAGTGATATGTGACCCCAACATATCGGGTGATGACTGGATATCACCCGAAGACGATTGTAGATACTAACAATCGAAACGTTTATAATATAAAAAGTGTGTTTCTTGATTTATTTGAGCCAATGCCTTCAAATAAAGATAATTTCAGAACACAGTTAAGTACAGTTGATCACGGAGGACCGTCGCAAATACGTCTTCCAACAATTGATCTTCCAAAATTCGATGGAGATTACATAACTTTCGCTCCATATTTAGATTTATTCAACGCTTTAGTTCATGAAAATACGTCCTTAAGTGATGATGAGAAGTTTAATTACCTCGTTTTGAGTTTACAAGGAGCGCCATTGTCACTTGTACGCAAATTATCTATGACCTCAAAAAATTACCCAACTGCTTATAAAACTTTGGTGTATCGCTATACTAATAGACGCTTACGTGCTCATGCTCATTGGGGTCAAATTGAAAATTTTTCCAAAGTTAATTCTGCAAATCCTGGATCGATCAGGAAACTTTTAGATACGTTTTCAGAAAACTTAGCTGCTTAACATAATTTGGGGTTTCCAGTCGATAATTGGGATTTTATCATTGTTATGCTTATATTGCAACGATTGGATACTAATCTTAAAGAAACATTTGAATTAGAGCATGGTTCCACCGAAGTTCTCACACATAAGTTGTTGGAGGATTTTCTGAGTAAAGTATGTATCACCCATGATACGTGTTCATTTGCCACCGCACCACCAAAACGGAATACTTCTATTAGTAAACCAGTTTCTAATTCTGCACGCACCAACTCTTGTCTTGTAAAACCTTCCGCTACTCAATGCTTAATTTGTCAAGGTAATCACGCTCTTTATCACTGCAAGTTATTCTTTGAGAAAACTCCCAAAGACCGCTTCAATTTCAGCAAAAATTCTCACTTGTGTTTCAATTTTTTGAGCAACTTGCATACGGTGAATAATTGTAAATCATCAAATATGTGTTCCAAATGTAGGAGACGACATCATAGTGTCTTGCATTTTGAAAATACACCGCAAAGTACTACCATTTCGCCTTCAGTACAGCGCTCTACCCCTACGTCGTCGTCGAATCAAGAATCTTCAAATAAAATTAATAATTCTGAGTCCATATCGATGCTTGGTTCCGGAGTATTTCAAAATAGTACTGTTTTATTGTCCACAGCCATTGTAGAGGTACGTGATTGTTGGGGATCGTTTCAGCGAATGAGATGTCTTCTTGGAAGTATGAGGAAGTATGAGTTCTTTCGTAACTCAACGGTCAGTGAAGCTCCTGGGATTAAGGACTTCTAAGTCTACGATCGAAGTGAGGGGTCTTGGATCTATGCACACCTCATCAAATCTTGGAGTAGTTACTATAACTATTTGTCCAAAAGAATCTTATAATTCTCTGTTTGCGATAGATGCAGTCATTTTAGAAAAAATCTGCGATCCAATGCCTTTATCAAAAATTTGTATTGAAAAATGCCCACTTATTGTAAATATGAATTTAGCTGATGAGACTTTTGGTATTCCTGGAGAGATAGATATTTCGCTTGGAGCTGATATTATCTCAGAAATATTGTTGGATGGTCGCATCTAAGGTATCGCTACGTGCCCTTAATATTGTTTTTGGATATATACTGATGGGAAAAGTTAATGTGATTCCTCATTCAACAATCAGGTCATTTTTGTGTACCCCTAATAATTCTTTGGATAACACTTTGAGACCATTTTTGGAAATAGAGAATATTCCGCACAAGCCATGTCTTTCGCCTGATGAGATTTTGTGTGATCAAATATTTTCGCGTACATGCACTAGAACCGAAATAGGACGCTTTTGTATAAGTTTGCTTTTTCGCGATTCTCCTCCGGCTTTTCCTGAATCACGATCGCTAGCCTTGAATCGATTCCATTCCTTAGAACGCAACCTTTCAAGAGATAATGAATTGTATGCAGAATATTCGGATTTCATGAAAGAATACTTAACATTGGAACCGGTTCCAAGGAATGAAAGATTCACTGTTGCCTCATATTATATACCGAATCATTGTGTACTAAAACCTGACAGTTTGAGCACTCGCTTGCGAGTTGTTTTCAACGCATCCGCTAAACTACCAGGACAAACTTCTTTAAATGATCATCTTCTTACTGGTAAGAAGTTACAAAAGGATTTTTGTTCAATATTGTTGAAATTTCGTCTTCATAAATTTGTAATATGCGCAGATATAAAAATGATGTACCGTATGATAATTTTGAACCCCGCCCAGAGAGACTTTCAGAGAATTTTGTGGAGATTCTCTCCAAAAGATCCCGTACAAGACTATCGACTTTGTACGGTAGTATATGGTGATGTCAAATCTAGCCCGTACCTCGCTATGCAAACTCTCCATAAGCTCGCTGAAGATCACAGGGAAAAGTTTCCTCGGGCCTCCGATATTCTCTTTCATGATACTTTCGTTGATGATATTGTAACAGGGAGTCCATCTTTGGATGACGCCAGTAGTTTTAAACAGGAGCTGATTTGCTTGCTCCAAACTGGAGGTTTCGAGTTACGCAAGTGGTGTAGCAATGAACCTTCTGTATTACAAGATTTACCCCCCTCGCACTTATCTCATGATCTGATTTCCTTCACAGACAAATCGGAGGATACCCAGTTGAAACTCCTGGGATTGCAATGGAATCCTGTTATTGATTCTTTCTCTTTTTCTATGAAGATACTTAACAAGCCTCTTACAAAACGCACAATGGTATCCGATATCGCACGTATTTATGATCCTATAGGTTTTTTGGCTGCAGTAACTTTTTTCACGAAGCATCTCATGCAACGCCTATGGATATTATGAGTGGATTGGAATCAAGCCCCTGATGAAATCACTTCTAATATATGAGCTCAATACCGGTCTGAATTGAATCCATTGTCGTCGATACGAATACCACGCCTCATATTGACACCAGTTTATTTTTCATATGAACTGCATGGTTTTAGAGATGCAAGTCAGAAGGGGTACGCTTCTGTTGTATATATTAGAGCTTTACGTGGAACTGACGTTTTAACCTGCTTCATTTGTGCCAAAACTAAGGTTGCGCTCATTAAACGTATCAGTATCCCAAAATTAGAGCTTTGTGCAGGTGTTCTTCTATCCAGACTGATGTCTTATGTTTTGAAAATTTACAAAAAGGATTTGGTTTTCTCTCGAATATGCGCTTGGTCAGATTCGCAAGTTGCTTTAGCTTGGATCTCTTCGTCTCCTCACAGGTGGAAAACTTTTGTAGCAAATCGCGTCACGTTTATTCAAGAAACACTTCCCGCAGCACGTTGGTTATTTGTTGATTCTAAGAATAATCCCGCTGATTGCGCCTCTCGGGGTATGTTACCTTCGAAAATGCTCTCGAATTCTTTGTGGTTTGACGGTCCGAAATTTCAACGTGAAACTACTGAATCGTGGTTGAATAGTCCTGCCAATAATTTTATACCCGATGAAGCAAGAGAGGAAGAAGTCAAAACGGTTTTGTTTGCTGAATGTGATGACAGCAATTTTATCGGGAAATTACTTGAGTATCATTCCTCATTTTTCAAATTACAAACCATCACTGCATATGTTTTACGATTTTTGCATAATGTAAGAAATCCTTCGAATAAAAAAATTGGTACTCTTCGTTCAAAGGAATTATATAAATCATTGTTGATTTTAGTCAAATATACGCAATCTATTTCCTTTGCTCATGAACTGAAAAGTAAAGTTTTCTCTAAAACAATTCGAAAACTGAATGCCTTTATAGATGAACAAGGTATTCTTCGTGTAGGGGGTCGCCTCAAATATTCCAACTTATCCTACGACGAGAAGCATCCCATTTTATTACCCTGAGATTCAAGATTGATTTACTTATTGATTGAATACTGTAATCTCAAATATTTACATACTGGATTGCAAACATGCAATCCAGCTGTGATTTCTAAATGTTTGAAATGTTGAAAAACGCAACCCCGCAATTTTCAACCCCCTATGGGCAATTTACCGTTGTCTCGTATTTCTCAAGTAAAGCTTTTACTCATACTGGAGTAGATTTTGCTGGTCCATTTCCCGTTACCATGGGTCGTTTTAGGGGAACCAGATCTACAAAAGCGTACGTATGTATTTTTATTTGTTTTTCTACGAAAGCCATCCACATCGAATTATGTAGTGATCTATCGTCTGATATATTTTTATCTGCCCTCCAACGATTTGTCGCGCGGCGTGGCCGATGTGTTCATTTGTATTCTGACTGTGGAACAAATTTTGTCGGTGCGAATCGACAATTGAAAATGCTCATGGAGCAAGCTTCAAAGAAGGAAAAAATTGATTGGCATTTCAATGCTCCTAGTTCGCCACATTTCGGAGGACTTTGGGAGGCAGGTGTAAAATCCATAAACACCCATGCATATATGCATTTTAGGTGGGGAAAATGTTTGGAAAACCGGCAACATTTCAATTTTCAGTTCGATGTCTTTATCGGGAGACCGAGCATTCAAAGTTTTTTGTTTATGGGTTTTTTTATGACTTACCAGAAAGAAGATTTAATGTTGTGAATGATTTTGAAGTTGAATCGCAACCGTTTTGAAAACGATATAATCAGTTCGTTCGTCATCTCCTCGATATACCGCTATTTATCCCTTTTGTGAATGTTGTGTCAACGATTATATGCATCAACAGTTAAGTTAGCCGGAAAATATTCCAAGGAGCTCCTGAGAAAACCCATTGCGGCTTATCCAAGAGGAAAAGAGGAAAACTGCAACTATCAGGTAACTTTGATGCTCTCGTATCGAAATTAATTACAACTAAAATTACAGTCCACTGATAACGCCATTTATGTACTTTCGCTATATCATTTGTATTTTTTAACGTACATAGACATAACCATTAAATACTTCAACGACCTCATAATAAATCAATCAGAATGACAGAACATCTGAAAAAACGGAAACTTGTATCGTGGTGGAACAAATCATGTGACACTGCAATAAAAGCAAGCAAAACTGCACTGAGGAGATATAAATATCTTAAAACGGAGTAGCTCAAGACCGAATTCCAGAAACACAGGCGAAAAATAACAAAAAAGAATCATGGGGAACTATACACAAGAGTATAAATAGTAGTAAGTACCTACTCTAATAGCTACAGTATGGAAAAAATTCAAGAGTATTTCAGGTATGCTGTTGCCGCATTGGAAAAAAAATGGATCGATCATCACTCAGAAAGAAGATATAGCTAAGTAAATATTCATCACATATAAATCTGAGAAAATATCCTCGTCAATAATAATAAAAGACATTAACGACCCAATAAACTCACCAATCACTAACGAGGAGTTCCATGGAGCACTTATCTCAATGAAAGATACCGTCCCAGGCCCAGATGATATACGAGTTTTCTTCTTCAGCAATCTACCAAGAGTTGCAAAGATTCTTCTACGAATTATCAGTATAATTTGGACCGAACGGAAATTTACCCAAATTTGAAGACAAGCAACTAATCATCCCCCTTCTGAAGTCAAATAAATCAGCCCTTCAAACAAAATCCTATTGACCAATATCCATTATGTGTACAACGTGCAAAATAATCGAAATATAGCGAATAAACGTTTTATGTTGAGAGCACTATTCACAAGGCTTTTGCAAACCAACACAGAAGTGCATGGCAGTCTATTTCGATATTAACAAAGCTTTTGAGACTGCATGGCGTTATCATATTCTGGACAAATTGACACAATGGGATTATGATGGAAACATATTAGCATTTGTACAGAACTTCCTTTTGGAAAGAAAGTTTCGAGTTTGAGTAAATGGTACATTATCACAGAACAAATTTCAAAAAAATGGAACTTTTCAGAGCTTGTCCCCACTCTCACCCAATGACGTCTTACACTCCTTGTAAAAACCCGTTCAGGCAAGAATATACGCAGATGATTTGATATTGTTTGCCAAAGGAAAGAATATTCATAACCTAGCTAAATTGCTACAGAATCACATAAGTTCCTTAAAAAAATGGTCCAAAACCACTGGCTTCAATTTTTCTACAGAAAAAACAAACTGCATTATCTTCTCAAAGAAAAAATGTGATGCACCAACGATGAAAATGAACAGCAAAAAATTAACATTCGTAAACCACATCAAATTTTAAGGGATGAAGTTCGACCAAAAATTGAATTGAAAGCTACTTGTCAGGCATATCTAGTGCTTTCATATCAAAAAGTAATAAACAGTGGAAAGCCTCTAATGTGAATTATGAGAGCCTTCCCTCAGTTTTCGCAGAACTCAGTTTAGGTTGTCTTATGCTGCCGCAGTTGCATCTATAAAGAACATCTATAAAGAATCGATTTCCAACAAGTTACTATCGGCCACGAACTGATCTTCCATTTTATGAAAGGATCCGACGACACATTGGTTCTTTACCCTATAAGCATCAAATATAAACCACCATGGCTTATACGGACTCCTATCATAAACACTCCTCTATCCCAGTCTCAATAATTTCAGGCTGCTTCAGTACCTTACAATTCCTTCAACGGATATATATTAAACACTCCATTAGAATACTTATTGAACAACAATTTGGGAAATATCAGAACATACACAGGAGGTGTTGAAATGAAAAAAATATTGTTTTGAAAATACATCGTTGAAGAGACAAAACAATGGCTGTCGAGGAAAAAAAACAGTGGTGGTAACCTATTGTTAAAAGAACAAACAATGGTCGTCTGTCATTTGTTATTAAGAGAAAAAACAATGGCTGACATCTGAAGATTTCAAAATCAGAACCTTGCGAAAGAGGCAGAGATATTGAATATATTGACAAAAACAAACAAACATGGCGACATGCCGAAAGAGTATTATTGGTATTTCACCAGGTGACGTGTGTGAGAATGATAGGCGAACGATAATGTGGCGTGTATATGAGTGACAAAGGGATAACGTTAGCGAATGGTAGAGAAAATACAAAGATATCAGCATATTGAAAAGGCACTGAGTTTAATTCACTCAAATGATAGACGTATTGGGAAGTGCATCACATCAAATGAAAGTGTCAGGGATATTCATAACAAACAGTCTTCAAGCAATAATTTGAATCGCACTTACGTAACCACCCGAAGCAACAATCTTAGCAAGCTAAGACCAGAAACAACTCTCACAAAAAATTCAGTTATATATGAAAGTAGAAAAATATATGACCACCTAATGCAATATTTAAAAGTATTGAACAATTTTAAGCACTTTAGAAAAGCAGTAAAATACTTCCTCATGCCAAAAGCATTTTTTAGGAGTTATTAGGAGTGACTGATACAAAAAAAAAGTGGGAATCTTCCAAAGAAAGGAATGAAGTAATCAATTTGAGAATAAGTAACTCTATACGTGGATGTGTAGATCATGCAAAAAAGTAACTTTCAGACACAAACTGGAAGAAAGCCCTCCTGAAACAGCTACTTTCATATAAACATTGAATTACACAAAAGAAAAAAAATCTTTCGAAACAAATACTTTTATATGAACACTGAATTATACAGAAGATACTTTTCTCTACTCTCGGTGAAACATCGATGTCTACCAGTGAGGATGGCAGTGTTCCATGTAAGTGCAATTTGTTACCATTCATTTAAAGTAGAACTCCTGTGAATGATATCTGATTTTATTCCATAACGAATGTTTGGAATACAAACTGAGATCTCGGTTTTGACAACCCTTTGTTTGAACCTATATACGTTGACCATGACCTTTCAAAGAGAAAAGAGCTATATAGAAAGGCCAGGAATTTCAGAAAGGAACACAATTTCAGGTTTATCTGAGTCAAGGATGGAAACATTTTCCTGAAGAAGGACGAAGGTAGCAAAGTTAACCTGATTAATGATGAAGATGACCTAAAAAACTAGTTCTTAGACTGACAAATAAACTTCGCATTTGCTACGCTAATATGCAAAGTTTGCGTAATAAGTTGGACGAACTACATTGTTTTATAAAAACAAATTGCTGTGATATCTTGGTATTGATGGAGACGTGGCTGTCTGACAATGAAGTTAAATTTTTTGATCTAGATGGATTTGTGGCTGTTCATTCCTGCAGAGAAGGAAGAGCTGGAGATGTTTCGGTATATATTTGTGAACATATTGATTTCAGTGTGATAGAAAAAGTTGATGGTTCTGATCAATATAATTTGATGGCAGTTTCGTTAAAATCTTTAAATATATGGTATGTATAGACCACATAAATATCAGTTTAGGGAATTTATTGATATATTTCAGAATATATTATGTAACAAAAGGAATATAACTATTGTACTGAGAGATATGTCAATCTTTTGAATGCAGATTCAAGGAAACAATAGAATACATTGATGTGGTAACTATGAGTGGTTTTAGAGTATGTAACATAGTTGACCAGAATAATGGGACTTGACAAACAAGCAAAACGAATTCTCCACTGGATCATGTCCTGATTAATAAAAATATTAGGTGTGAATATACAACTATGCTCTGTCTGATCATAAGCCATTGAATATCAATGCTGATATTGAGCCTGTATACTATAAACCAAAGAAACTAACAAACTTTAGTGTAGTCAAGCAATATTTATTTAACAAAAATTTAGGGACGCATCACAAAAATGTGAATCCATTGACACAATGGATACGCTAACAAAGGTAATAAATGCATGTGAAGAAGGTTCTATTTATAAGATGAAATCAAAACATCGCAAGGGGAATGATTGGATGACCTATGATCTATTGAACTTAATAAAAGAACGAGATAGTATATATAAAAAAAATAAATGAAACAAATCCAAAATCTGAAAATATTAATAAATTATGGATGGACTT
>NW_019294587.1:2188-25430 GCF_000500325.1 Leptinotarsa decemlineata | reverse complement strand
TGCCCTTTCTTCACTTGTATAAAGTTCTCCACTATAATTTTTATATTTTTCAGATTGTGGAGGGTGAAAAATACCCAAAAAAAACGATGAAAAACACAAAAAATAACTTTTGTTGAATGAATGATAACTTTGTAATAGTTAAATGAGCTTGACTATAAAAAATCTGTTCTGTTCTGTTTTTTCCGTTAACTAGCTGTCGCACCCCTACGAACGACAACCTTCAGAAGTCGAAACTTGTGCGAGCTAAGGATTAACGAGGTCTTACCTTTCAACCTGTGATTCCTTACACGGATAGATAAAATAACTTTCAATTTCTACTAAGATTTTTATTTGTTATGACCGGTTTAGGCTTATTGAACCATTCTCAAGTAAACTGACGCAGTTTAACAAACAAATACCTAAATACAGGGTAATTGAACCTGAAATAACAAAAATGTTACCTGAATCATCAATACCTCATTTAACGTCCATAACATATCAAAATTACTGAGTATTGAGTATTGATTCAAGAACACTCGAAAAGGGAGAGCTACATAGTTGTACTTGATCATTGAAGGTTTTGAAATTGGGCTTTTATTCAGATTATTCATTTCCAATGCTTCCAACAAATTCATCTCTCTTCCAATACTGCACGTATGAAGAATTTTCATGATTTATTTATTTATTGTGTGGTTTGGTTCTTGTAGCTGATTTTCGATATTCAATTAACCAATTGTTTTCCCAATAATGCAATGAGGAGATCTAGATCATCATCATTATACACATCAGTGTATAAATTCCATGTAAATCACTCCTGGGGACATTCATCTGTCGCAATATCGTACCACCTATTTCAAAAATTCAAATAATTGTTAATTGAAATTTGATTTTCGAACATGGATTGTTTGATAACATTCTGGATGATGAAATCATGTAAACTTTCAGTATCAGAAAATCCATGTCTGTATAAAGAAGAGAAGCTTGATGACATCATAGCAAAAATCGTTGATGACTGTTTTCGACGTATCCAGTATACTTAATTCCAAATACAATGTTCTCTGTTCTGATTATGTTAAAATATTCTGTATTTTGGACTCTGAACCAAGTTGTATGATATTTTTCACCAAAATTGGTGAGCCTGAATGGAAATCATGCAATTCAATGGGTTAGTACTTCAAGGATATTTTCTTCGGGCTTATCATCTACTATTGATATCTAGCTGAATTATTTCATCGGAGGTCAACCAAGTGAATCCATCAAAAAGTAGTGATTTAGACATACTATGGCCATACAGATTCGTTTCATCCAAGTACATATTGAATGATTTAGATTCTTCTGGATTATAATTTGGAAAAAACTCATTGTTCGCAATGTGCTGTCTCTTTGAACATTGACTAACACCACCAAGTATACCAATCTGTAATGTAATTCCAACTCGATGCCTGTAAACTTTAACATGTCGCCCCAAAAAAAAGTCTGGAAATGTGAAATGATGAGAAGCGTCCAATTTGTATGGAATAAAAGTCATGTTTCTGAAATTTTCGAAAGTAACAGTTACAAAAATATTCGATTCTAAGTATATGTCAGATATTTCACTCAAATTGTGACAATTGAACATAGTCCATGCCTGGTCCACTCAATCATAATCCTCATCAGAAACATGCCTTTCATTAACTTTGTCATAGAAGTACACTTTCGATGGTATACTTGAATAATTCACCTAATCCAAAGAATCGTTGAAGCTGAACGGAAAAACACTGTTCCGCTTCATAAGTTGAAATTTATCATTTTCCGGAAAAAATTTTCTCGTTTCCACGAAATGTTTTTCATCTGAGTTATAGTGCATCGAAGAGATGCAGCCATAAATTTGGAACTATCGATGAACGTTAATTTCAAAAATATTTTTCCTATAAATGGAACATGATTTCAAAAACTTTTTTTACCCATTTCGACCCATGAATGAATATGTCGGGAAATCAACTTTACTTTCGATAGTGCATAAATCTTGTATGAACAAGTGACAGTCGTAGCCAGTTAGATTATGAAAAATTATCGAAATGAAGTTAGGCAATTTGAAGTTGGAGTAACAAACGGAATGTGTAGTTCAATTTCTACTTTTCCTCATTATATGGCAGTGGTTACGTACTTCAATATCATCTTGTCAAAAAACGGCTTTCCACATATATCACATGTAGTGGCAATATCAAAATCATGCTCTTCCTCAGCAGTCAAACGGATGATTGAAAAGACATTTTCAAAATATTGCTGAAGTCAGTCTTCAAGTTTGAAACGAATACTCAAGATGCATCGGCCCTTCTATATAATTCGAATTTAGAGAATCATCATGTGATATGAGAAGATGCTGAAGGGCAAATATAAATTATTATCCATATTATTCAGAATTCTCAATACCTTGGACTATATGTTGGATGCTGTTTACAAAGTATAGGTTGAAAGTTTCGGCCATGTCAGGTTCACCTTTTTTAGTACTTAACACCCCTTCGTCTTCAAATTGGATTCGGTTCGAAAATGTACGATCATTATTATTAACAAGGGTTTTTGAGGTTTTCCACATCGAATGAGAATTATTCTTGTATCTGTCTATTTTTTATGATAATACTGAACTTTCTTCATTTTCAATGAGTTAACCGCATCGTTTCTTAATTTTTAAAAATTTTCCCATCTGGTTATTTTTAAATTTTCATCTCCCACCGTAGTCACTAATATTTTATAGGATTCATGCCGTTTCTTAATTTTGATAAAAATTTCATTGTCAAACCAATGAATTTTGTTTTTGAACTTACTTATTTGTATGGGAGAAATACTATTGACAATATTTGAACATTTTTCGAGAAATTCTTCATAAAGTGAATTACCATCTATAGAATTTAAAGACCAATTACAAGAAATGAGCTTATTCTTAATTATACTCAAATTATTATCACAAAGATTTCTGTATTTTCTTATTGAGGTTTCTTTGTTAGATTGACTAAAGAGGAAATTGACAGAAATAATTGAGTGGTCAGTATTTTTTGGGGGTTAAATAAACATTTGAAACTATATTATGATTATTAGTCAAAACCATATCTATTAATGATTGTATATCTAGTGTCTTTCTAGTAGGCTCAGTTAATGATGCAAGTGTAATTGTCCATTATAAGTTCCACATCTTCAATATCCTCAGTTGTTCTGGTTTCACTTAATAGACTTACGTTTGGATCGTAACAAACAATTCTTTCTTGAATTTCATCTTTATGTTTCAGTAGGCTTTGTGCATTGAGGTATATGATATCACTGTTCAACTGTATATCAGTATACATTACTGAAATTTTTGTTTCTCAAAATTGTGGGCTTTCCATTTATATATTTGATGGTACTATTGTTATCCCCTGCTGCAATTATTTCATACAATTTAGATTTCACTTTACGGAAATAGTCCCTTTGTTTTGGAGTTTGGTCATTAGATATTTTCACACTGGGTATTTTTATTAATTGTTTATTTTTCAATATATGTCTGGTATCATCTTGTGATTTGAAAATGACCTTGATGAGTCGATTTCTGTTAATTGTTGGTTTCCTCAATCTGAAATGTTTTATTTCTTCCTTATTGACATTGAAGTCCTGCATTATATTATTTATGGTTCCTCTTTCTTGTGATGATCTTTCAGTGTGAAGGTTTCCCTGAGGTTCATTCACATTATAAATGACAATATTGATTGGCCGCTCGTGATTGTCTGTTTATAATTTCTGATATTAGATCTTCACTTTCAAGCAAATTAGATTCCATGTCAGAATGGGAGTTGGATACACTCATGTCATCAACTTTTTTTTGCAATTTTTCATTTTCCTCTTGAAGTATTCTATTAACCTCCATAATATCACTTAGCTGTTTTATAAGTTTATGCATTTGCTTGATATTATTCCTACATTGATTACAGAAATACGCAATGCATCGACCTGATTTGAGGAAAATAGCTTTAAGTTTGGTACTTGTAAGTTCAGTATATGTTGAATGTACTACATCATTGCAGCAGTCACATACGACAATGTATTTTCCTTCTAAACACTTTTCACACTTATTACACAGTACTTTACCCATTTTCCTCACAGTGAAGACAATTGAGAAAGCACGCCACTGGAAGTGTGTTATTTACCCACTCATCTTGCCAGATGTGGCTGATTTCAGGCAATTTATGATTCAGTCCCAACTGAATCGATTCAAGATATTATTAAATTATCAAATTACCCACTAACTCAGGCCTAAAAACTGATTTTGATCTTCACAAGTTCATTCGCGGCACTTTCACTGTTGTTTTGATGTGAAATTTGAAATTTTTCATCAGTAAGAAACCACTAAAACTTTAATTTATGTCGGGACTCCGACGATGCACGTGTGTGCACTTCAGTGAAACATAATTCTTATCGTATGAGAGTTAGCAGTATTTTGGCTCATTTGTACAGACTGGTTTCAGAATTTATTCAAAATCAGCGTATACAATGAATAGAACTCTCAACTGTTTGTCGATATTTTCAAATTTCGAAATATTCACAGGTAAAAATTCCTCGATAGCATCAACCCTGAAATTTGTGGTCTGTGTTGTCGATATGTGATCACACTCGTATAACTGACGTCGCAATGAAGCCCGCTCATTACCAAAGTACAGTACACAATCATCACAAAAATACTTACTATGATCATGTGCAAATATTTGGGATGAATCTAATCTCAATACATCTTTTATCCAACTATAATCCAACTCAGCTGTAATATCCATACCTGCTATATTCAACAGGGTAGAGAAGTGGGGGCATGATGAAATTTCACACACGCTCATATTGGCACGATACAAAGCTGAAGTCACAGCTCAAGCAAAACAATACTGATCGTGATCGATAACATTCACAAATCGACGAATTTTGGTAACTTGATATAAAAAGACCCTTCAAGGGAGTTATACTTACCAACATTCAACTCTATATACAAAATTTTCTGAATGGTCAAATCTGAAAATATATTTTCTCTTCACACTCAATGAGTATGTTGGAAATAAACCACATTCAAATCATTCGATTGATCAATAACTTGATTAGGACTATTGAATGCTTTCACTTCAAAAACCTCCTTAGTTTGAAGACAGTAACGTCCAAACATCTCAATATCAGCTTTCATACATTTATGGATCATCAATACTCCTCAGAGTGGTTTCTTCCCTTTCTGTTTCAATTCATTGAAGAATGGGGGGTGATACATTTGGTGGTTCCGACTATTCACCATGTAGCTCACAAGTCTACACTTGAATGCTGTGCGTATAATTTCAACATCGTCTCCATATTGAATACATGCATTTTTTTCATTCTGCAAAGTTATCCGATGTAGAGTCATCTGATCGATTGCAATAGTCGAATTGCGAATTGCAGCACACACATGTCTGCATTTCTAGAGGTGTTGGAGGTTTGATTTCCGCCTCTTCGGTGTTGATGCACCTTCACCATTCGTGAGAGTACAGGAATCCCACTGATGACGACGTAGGCTGACACTCCGAGTGAAACTTTTTCCACATTTACTACACGTATACCTCTCATAGATAATGTCAGACGATTAAAAGGAGAATTTAAAAAGATTGAAACATCCACATCACACTTCTTATCAGAGCATAACCCCTCTCTACTCTTATCCGAGGTGAAGCTACGAGTTTTCATTCGAAATCATATGATGTGGCCCAAGCTCTAGATTATGTGTCAAAGACAAGGTAGATCGTCAAGGTCAAACTACGTACTCAAGGGGTAATATGACGTGATCATAGCTCAGTCTTTCAGGGAATTTGAAGCACATAGCTTGAGGTTGTGTGACATTATTCAAGGTCGAGGCGGAGTGGTGGAGGAGGTTCAGAACCGGCATTAGCACCATACTATCGCGACTTTTATCATTCAAGTTTGACTTCAAGTCACTAATTTACTTATTTGAAGCTACAATGGGAGATTTCAACTTCAAAGGGGGTTTGCCATATTTGAACAGCTTGGATATGTTCAAGACAAACTCTTTTTTGATGTGAGAGTTCAGATTTCTGAGATTGTGAGTCCCACACTTTGGTGGAAAAACAAGTTTTCGCATGACACACATTCAATTGCTTTGTGTTCCTCAATCGCTTTCTTGTAACAAGAAAATTTTGTTAGAGTAGTCATTGTCGCCGGAAAGTAAGGCAAATCTTGACAATCCTGGACTGAGAGAGGCAAATTTCTATGAGTTGGCATCTGAATCTTTGGTACTTGATGTAGCAGATCAGGTCTTGATAGGAAGGAGTTCGTGAATCACGAACAATTAAACTACTTTGACTGATTCACAAATTTTCAAAGTAAACTCACACGTAAGTTATTTAAATTTCACAGGAGATAAATATGTTAAATTACACTATGGACTCTTCAGAATGGGAAGTATAACATAATTAAAGCGAACAGTACCTACACACTCAACTTTACGAAATATTTATCTTGTTTTATCAGATAGTAATCTCTTTTCCTTTGAACTATTTTTTAACATTAATCTGTATTGCTTACACTTGTAAGCAGATATTTTATGAAGGTACCTTATACACAGTCAAAATCAAATGAATTTCGCATCACATTTGACTAAATTCTAATAACACATTACAAAATTGTGAATAACCTGTTCTCTAATAACCTAAACTGTTGATGCAATTGAATGAATAAAAAATATGGCACTACTTTTGAGAAAAGGTTTTCTGGTATAAAGCATCGTGAAATTCATTAAAGATGAATAAAACTTCACTTGAAAATATGCATAATGGCTTAAAATTACATTGGGAAAAATGTCTTACAACTTTATTCGATATTTCGAGAAAGGAACCTACTGTTGTATATTTTTTTAAACAATTGAAATTTGACAAATAGTGCAAATCATGTCACTACTAATTTTAAGTTATTTTTCATCTTGATCGAAGCCCAAGTTCGAATAAAGCTATTGATTAAAACAATTCGAAATGATGCAGACTTCACTTGGTTATACCGATCAAGGTGAAAGTTCCTAACACAGATGCAGGGCGTATCACTACAAGCGATTTTTCATATTCTTCTAGGTATTTATTTCAGTGCTCTCTAGTTGCCACAACGTGAATCAAACAGTTTCGTTATGCAATTCACCTAACATTCATCAAAACTTCATTAACAACAATTTTCTGCATTTGATAAGGTTAAGTGTGATTTTCAGTCGGGTTCAAATAAAGAAGATTTGCTGAAAAGTGTGTTTACTAAACGAGAGGTAAATTGAAGAACGTCCTTAGGGTGTAAACATCAGTGCGGATGTTGCGTAAATTAAAAATACTTTTTTCAAAGTAAAAATGTTTGTATCTTATTCACTGACTTTGTTCTGATTATTATAAACTATTGAATATAATATATCACATATATTAGATTTACTCAGTATCTTATCGTAATGAAATGGAAGTTTCCTCTTTCTACATCTACAAAGGTGTCCATTGCAATTTCTTTTAATTTCATTATCAAAATGTGAACATTCTTCAAATACGTCAACAGATAGAGTACTATTTTTGAAGACTCAGTTTGGATTTTTTAACTGACTAATTCGGAACTTTCTTATTTTTCAGTGAATGTGGTAGAAGCGTTGCAAGAATTTTGGCAGATGAAACAAGCCAGAGGAGCAGATTTGCGAAATGGAGCACTTGTGATATATGAATCCGTTCCTTCAAATGCTCAACCCTATGTATGTTATGTAACGCTGCCGGGAGGATCATGCTTTGGAAGTTTTCAGGTGAATATTTGGGGTTGTTTATTTTTGTCACAAAATTGATCCCCAATAGAACAAAAATTCAGGCTCCAAATTTTTGAAGTTACATCGAACGGAATATAAAATGGATGTTCATTCAGAACTATCCAGTGCAATGTCATTATTTAACGATTTCTGAAAATAATTTTTTGTGGTAGTCACAAAAAAAAGAAGAAATTAGTCTTTGTTGAATTTATTTTTGATTTGTTTCATTATGTTTCGGTTGAACGACAAATACTAAAAACATTTCATTAGAAATGTACTTGAAATTTATATATTATTTGTTTAAATTTCCAATAAATGAAATATGGGAGCCCACTGTTTGGAACTATGTATGATTCCTATGTGCAAAAATGTTTCCGATTCCATTTATTTGGGTGATAATTATTTCAGAACTGTCCAACCAAAGCTGAAGCCAGGAGAAGTGCTGCGAAAATAGCTTTAATGAATTCCGTTTTCAATGAACATCCTTCTCGAAGGATATCCGACGATTTTATTGAAAAAGCTGTAGGAGAAGCCCGATCTTCATTCAAAGGTAAGTTTGATAGCACACAAAACCTATCTTGGAGACCTTGTTCAAAATCGTTCGAATTTTATTACAGAATTTGTTTTTTACTTCAACTTTTTCAACCCACATACAAAATTTCTAGTTTTTTCAATTAATTCATTCAGTCTTCTTATGAAAATTATATCAAGCCCTTTTAGTGTTTGTGATGGCATACATGGTCAGTTGGAGTATGGAATATTTCAACAATTAATGTAGTGGCATTTATTCAATAAACTTTCTATATCAATCGGTAATTTGTTCTGCGATACCATGTATTATGAGAACACGTTTTGATACACACATTCTTAGAATATTTTTGATATAAATGAATTACCTTCATATTTTTTTTATTTTCATCAAGTAACGGGTTGGTACATTCACAATGAATAAATAATTTTCATCATTCTGCTTTTATGACACTTTTGAAGGTGATATTTCTTATATATCTCCTTACCATAGTTGATACCTATTTTGCAAATACAAGTGAGTTTCTTTTTTGTCATGTTTCACATTTTTTGTGCGTACGCTGACTTTTATGTGCTAGTTTCTATAAAATACTCATGAACGGATCCCTGTTGTCAATAAATAATCTGAAAATGAATTCCGAGAAGTACACAAAAAAGAGTTTCTCCAAGTGCACTTCGACGGATCATAAATTAAAAATCTGACACCGGAGTCCTTCGAAAGAGCGTCCAGAGAGGATTGTGGTAAAAATTTGAAGTTGAATAAATGAGCCGTGAGCTAACCTTACTTTATAAGTTACCGAGACCAGATCGTATTCATCCAGTAATGCTGCATAAAAAACATAAGAGAAACTACTTAACTTGCATGTTTATAACATATGACTGAATACCAGAGAAGACGGAGTGATGATACAAGCTGCAGGTGAATAGACCGCATGCTCAAACGCAGATTGATATACTCGTACATGACTATTATGGTTCAATAAGTAGTGGCACGGGTAGCAAGAGGACATGTCCTCAGGGGAATCTTCTCCCCACTTTTGAGAAACCTTCCAATTGAATAATTGTTACGTCTTCTGGTCTATAGTGAAGTACACAGTAAAGTGCTGGATAATGCAGACGACTAACTTCTTCGTCCAGGTCAAATATACCATTATATTGAGAGCACGTATGCTGCCATCCCTGAAATAATATTCAGGCAGAGGCAAAGGCATAAGAGCTTAGCCCACCCAAATCGACCTCAGTTGCATTAACCACGAGGACCAAGTTAAAGGGACTAGAATCTTCACATATCCGAGGTGAAGAGATACAACTGTCGAACGAGGCCAAATATCTGTAAGTTACACTAGATCTCAAACTGACATGGATCCAACTCTCAAGAGGAACTTGAAAGAAAAGGCGGAATTAGCACCAATCCTAAACAAACGCACATATAGTGGTTGAACATATAGTAAGAGTAAAGTAACCGAGGATCCTTCGAATTGGACCAAATTGCTAAAAACCCCAGGGATCCATGAAGTACCTCAGGAGTATACCGAATACCGTGTAGTTATGTTTCGTTCTACATTGGAATCACGAAAAGAACAATTAAAATGCGCTTAACTGAGCATAAAAAAGTTGCCGCTATGGCCAATTAGATGAATCGGCAGTTGCAGAACACGCTCCCTTTGATGATAAGACTTCGAATGCACGCAAGTTCTTGAATGAACCAAAGATTACCGTCCAAGTCTATTCAGAGGCCATCAAAACAAGAATCATTCCAATCGTGAGGAGGAGAGCGAAACGTCAATAAGACATGAATACCGGCACACAATAACACAAAAAATACTCCCAATGACTGAACATGGGTCGGACCAATCAGGTACGAGAGCGGTCGGCCGACTGACACCTAGTCCAGTCATAAATACAAACGCACCAGGACCATTTTCAGTTAGCACATCGCAACTAGGTAGATCACTTCGATCGTTGCCGCATCGCTCTTGATAGTGTCTGCTGCACTAGCAGACGAAACGTCAGGTAAAAAAACGTGCAGACCATGGCTAACGAACTCAAAAACATGGGACAATTTGTTAGACAACGGTTGTGAAAGCCTACACACCATGATTCTTACAGAAGATAAAATAATGTAATAATATACAAATTAGTAACCTATTTTCAATATTTCTCCTGACCTGTAGATGAATCTGAAGTCATATCAGTAATCAATAGTTCAAAAAATGATTCTCCACCGGGATTCGACAATATAACAACAAATCTTGAACACATATTGCTCCTCTTATTTCCAAACCTCTATGCAACTTGATAAATTAAATATTTACAAAAGGAGAATATCTAAATCACTTCAAAGTAGCTATTGATAAGACAACTCATAAAAAAGGTGACAAAAATAGGCAAATAGAAAATTATAGACCCATTAGCCTAACCTCGAATTTGAGTAGAATTTTTGAGAAAGCTCCCAAAGCAAGACTTATCTGTTTTTTAGATAATCATAGAATATTATCCAAGATGCAGTTCGGGTTTCAAGAAAATCGATCAACAAATGATGTAATAGCTATGCTTACTCAGAAAATCTTAAATAGTTTGGATTCGAGTCGCTGACCTGCAGTATCACTTTTGAATAGCTACTTTTGTAAATTAAGCCAAATGGTTAGAATCGGCAGTATACAGAGTAGTCCAAAAATTGTAAATTATGGTATCCCACAAGAAACCGTCCTGGGACCCATATTATTCCTAATATATGTGTGATTGATGACTTGTTTACTTCATGGTAATTCATGATCACTTACATGAAATGAATAAAAACACTTTTGTCTAAATACCACTGGTAAATTTTATTTATACGACCGGTTTGGAGTTTGATCCTATTATCAAGTATAATAATTATAATAATAATAATGTTTATTCAGATTCAAATCACAAAAACATATAACTAAAGTAATACATACAGTTGAATAAACATTGTAGAAACCACAGAAGCATCAGATGTTGCTTGTATGTGGTGAAAGGGAGATCCAGATGAAAAAAAAATGAATATATGATAAATATCAATGTATGAAAATAAACTACTCAATATATGAAATTAAACACACATTAGATAATATAAAATCACAAATATAAGTATAAATATAAAAAGTTGTCAGTTTTAACATATAATATTATTTGAATATAAAATCATACAAACATAAAACTAAATTGACAGTTGAGTATAAAATCACAATTGTAAAATACGCGTACTAGTAATAATATATAAAAACATGTTGATGAAAATGGATTTGTTATATATTTACAAAACGATAGTGCCCATATATACACATATATACAGCACGTGTGGTTTTTTTCCATCTACTCAAATAGACGTAGAAGTTCAAGTCTCTGACTTTGAAGAATATGCTCTTTCAACTCTTTTTTGAAGCGATTGATATTTGAGATAGATTTTATATTTTCAGGAATTCGGTTGTAGAGTTTAGGCGCAAAGTAAGTAAATGATCTTTGTGTAACGACCCTGACCATTA
Organism: Leptinotarsa decemlineata; assembly: GCF_000500325.1. Lineage (NCBI taxonomy): Eukaryota > Metazoa > Arthropoda > Insecta > Coleoptera > Chrysomelidae > Leptinotarsa > Leptinotarsa decemlineata. Next base: position 13,628 of record NW_019294587.1, on the reverse strand, counting down.
GGGGTGTAGTATACTGATCTCTTTGGCGGGTGTGATACTGACGTGAAGGAAGCGATGCCGTATGTCTATTTGTATGATATTTAGTGCTGAAACATAAAAAATACAACTGTCGTATGTCTAACAGACGAGTTGCGATGTATAATTTATCAGAGGGATACCTACCATTTTTAGAGAATAATAATTTAAGAAAACGCCTTTGCATAATTTCAATTTGAGAAATATGACTATTTACTGCTCCTCCCCAAACTGCTATTTCATGGCGGATATGACTTTCCATGAGCGAGTAGTATAAAGTTTTGAGATATTTTAGAGGTAGGAGTTCTTTAAGTTTCCTAAATTTGAATAGAATGGTTCTCAATTTATTGACGGTATATTTAATATGGAAGTCCCATTTCAAATTGGTGTCTAGAATTATGCCTAGGTTTTTTATTTTCTTTTCAGGAAAGATGTGGAAAGGAGTATCAGTTTTTATTGTTAATTGGTTGAACGGGGGTGCGTTTTGTCAATATTCACCATCAGTAGTTTCTTATCAATATTTTATGTGGGAGAATTCTGATTCAACTTTCATTTTCAAGGAATTCCAGTTATCTGCTTTGTAAAAGATAGCGGTGTCATCTGCGAATCCGACTATGTTTCCGTTGCCTAATGCGAAAATTCCGTTGATATATATTAAATAGTATTGGTCCCAGCACGGAACATTGAGGTACTCCACAGACGATCACCTTATCACTGCTCCATATATCATCGATTCTTACTGCTTGGCTCCTTCCTGTTGAATAACTTTCGAATAATTTCAATGAGTTACCCCGTATTCCGATATCTTCTAAAGACTGAAGAAGTAGATGGTGACTGACGGTGTCAAATGCTTTCGAAAGGTCAATGAAGACACACAGACTGGTTACTTTTGAAGTCAGAGTGAGTATAGCATCTTGGGTTGACATTTTTTCTCTAAATCCGAATTGATTGTTGGAAATCAGATTGTATTTATCAAGGAAACAGATGAGCCTTTTTTGATAATCTTTTCAAAAATTTTCGAGAGATGAGTGACTTATGAGATAGGACGATAATTTGTGATAATATATGTGTCCCTTTTCTTAAACAGTGGAGTAACAATCGTTTTTTTGAAATCACAGGGGTAAACACCTTCCTCCACACATTGTTTGAGAATATGAGTAAGGGGATCTAGAATGTAATCTGATATTGATTTTATGTTTTCTGCTTTCAAATCATCACAACCCACTGCCTTATTATTTTTAAGCTCGAAAATTGTATTTTTAAGTTCCGTCGGGTCAATTGGTTCAAGTATAAAGTATAAAACAGTTCTATACTTGATAATGGGGTCAAACTCGAAACCGGTCGTATAAATCTTTTATTAGTGGTATTTAGACAAAAGTATTTTTATTCATTTCATTCAAGTATTTCTAATATATTTGAACGATCTATTGATTTTGTCAGATGTTGATTGGACAGTACTTTTTTGCGAATGATACTGTGCCTTACGTAGAAGGTAAAACTAGGAAAGAAGTCGAGCAAAAAATATCCAGAAATCTACCTACGTATCATGGTAGAATGATTTCATACAAATTTACTTACTATAAATTTGGGAAAATCTAAATAATTCACTCTTCTTAAACTATAAAACTGGGCTGCCAAAAAACCAAGCAATTCATATGAATCTTCCTTTCCGAAGAGATATCAAAGCACTGCCCACAATAATCATCTAGGAATAACGGTAGACTACCATTTTAAATGGGACTATCACATTCAACTCCTAACAAAACGAATTCTATTTATGATATTCATGTTCAGACAGAATAATTGACAGACAGACAATGAGAAATATATACCACGCCCTTGTGTATGTTGTGAAAACACCTTAAAACCTTTTGACACAGCACAAAACGAATAATAAAAATAATTCACCAAAAAACTATTCGAATTTGAAAAAAATTTATTTTAACAATTTCGATATCTCAAGATAAGAAACATTCTTATTGAACTGCGCTCACTCAAATTGTCGACGATACCCTTATGAAAAATTAAAGTATGCGCCCCTACCAGACGCGGTTCAAAACAAATGAAAATATTGTACTACCCAAAATACTATAGATCAACGTCACTTCTTCTACGTAGACCAGAAAGTATATAATAATGTCCCGCAAGATCTGACATTATTTGATTTCTAATACCGTTTCAATAGTAAAATTGTTAACCAAAATAGGGAGAAAATAGGAAAAGAAAACAAGTATATTTACAGTCAAGCTTAATGCTTCGTATGTATATGTTGTTTAGTAATGAAATGATCCTCAATAAATATACTGTAATCACTCAAATATTAATAAATTGATGGATGTAGCCGTTATTACGTGGTAGGACATCATAATAAAGAAAAGAGAAATTAAACTTTCCATGTTTTTTACCACTTTAATTTGTAACTAACGTTACTGCAGTTTCTTCACTTAAATATTATGTTGTATATTTGAAATCTTTACCATAATGTATGAATAATGTCTCTATTTTTCAAGAATAAATATCTATCTTTTCTATCAGTGATATCATAGATTTAATATCTTGAGCTATCATCAATATGGCTTTCGGAAACAAAGATCAACAAGCGACCTCTTTCGTAGGTCACACATATATGGACATTTTTAAACTAATACAATAAAACAGTCATCCAGTCATGACTGTTTTATTGTATTAGTTTGAAAATGTCCATATAGGACGAAACTGCAGTAACGATAGTTGGAAATAAAAGTGGTAAAAAACACAGAAAGTTTCTTTCTTCAGTTTTCATAATGATCTCCTTCCAAGTAGTAACGGCTAATCAAACAATTCATTGAATCTTAAATTGGTTTCGAATTATTTCTTATTTTTCACTTTGTATTGCTATTAAAGCTTGTTTTTTAGTTTTTCTAATTTATTATTTACTTTGAATGTGATTATCATTATGTATCGCTGTATCCTAACTTCAGTTTTGATAATAACTGTTCTGGCGTTTTGCAAGTTCATATCGCTTGTAGATTCACCGAATGAACGGAATAAAGTGAGCTGAAAACTCCCCAAAAAATAACGTCCCATTTTGATAGTTGAGGAAGACTACATCAAGCTAATTATATAGTTATAGCTTATTATAGTAGAAGTACTATAGTACCAGATAGAGATAGTGATGTAAGAATTGTCAAGGCGGGCGAGAATGTTGATAACACTGACCTTGATAATTCCCAGACAACTTTTTTAGAGGTAGAAAAGAGAAATATCGATTTGAGGTAATACATACCAAAAATAACAATGATGTTCCTATATTGCGTGAGTTATCCCCAAAGAAAAAGCGTAAGGTAAACTTGTTACAAGATAACCTTTTTTGTTATTATCAGAATATACGAGGTCTTAGAACAAAAATGGATGATCTGAATAGAGCACTTCTGAAGCGATTTAGATATTATTTTAATTACGGAATCCTGGCTGAATAATACTTTTGCTGATTCAGAAATCAGTAACTCTCAATATCTTATTTTTAGAAAAGATCGTGACTACAACAGTACTAACTGTACGCGGGGAGGTGGTGTTATACTAGCAATTAAATCATCCTATAACGCTACAGAAATAAGAGTTTCTGATTCTAATTTGTTTGAAGATGTCTGGGTGAAACTTAAGATCAACAACAACTCGATTGTATTGTGTGTCGTTTACTTTGTTCCTGAATCGTCTCTCGATGCATATCAAAGATTTGTTGAACATATTACCGAGGTGAAAAGACATCACATAGGTGCAAATTTCATTATTGTGGGTGACTTTCCCTGAGTTACTTGGTCATATGAGGAACAAGTTTTGATTCCAGAGTATTTACCTGACCAGCGTGTAGAATTTCTGCTCGACGAACTCCCGTTTATGGGCTTTCAGCAATATAATGATGTTAAAAATGTTAAAGATAAAATTTTGGACTTAATTTTCTCTGACGAAATTTCAATTGACGTAAGACTTTCTGATACTCCACTCCAGCTTAAATTAGATTTTGAGAATATGTTACAGCCTACGTTCAGATATAGAGAACAAGTGTTTATATTTCATAAAGGTGATTACGCAGGGCTGAATAGCTACTTGACCGACATTAATTGGTCTTCTAAGCCTAATTTGGAAATTGAGTTAGCAGTTTTATCCTTTTATGAAATTTTATTTGAAGGTTTTACTCGATTTGTGCCACAGCGATATATAACTATTTCAAAGTATCCTAAATGGTACAGTTCCTTTCTGATTCAACTTATAAAAAAACATAACTCCTAATTCAAGAAATTCAAAAAAACTAAATTGGATTGTGATTACAAAGAATACTTCAAGTTGCGCAAGGAAACCAAGTATCATATAGATAAAAATGTTACCTGCTATATCTATCTGATATAGAAAATATGATCCCTACTAACATCAAATATTTCTAGTCATTTTTCAATTCATTGAGGAAAGATAAAAAGGTTACCTACTATTATGACATATAATGGGTTGAACTTTGACACCCCTAAAACTATTGCCGATGCTTTTGCGGTACATTTCAAATCTTGCTTTTCGATTCATTCACCTGTTCAAAATTATGTACCAGTCCATACCAATTACGATATTAACACCAACCAGTAATNNNGAGGATATGATTACTTTTCAAATTGCAGAGCTGTTCGGTCAAGCTTATCAAAAAGTTGCCACTGTGGATAAAGGAGTTGAAGGTTTTCAAAGCGCTGGTTTTTATCCTTTTCAACCCACTGTTTTCAATGAAGAAGATTTCGCCCCAGCAAATACACTGATGAAAGCTTCTGTTAATGTAACAATAAGTAATGTGACTGAAGCAAAAAACCATTGATGAACAGGAACAGGGTGCTACACCCTGTAGATCAACCTCCACTGCATCAAGTAGAGAACTGCAAAATAATACAACTCCACCAAAAATGGCAACAATGAATATGTATCATAATGACGCTTTTAGTTTGCCAAAACCACAACCAACTAGTGATGAAAAAATAAATGTTAGAAAAAAACACTCAGAAATTTCAAGTTCCACTCCTATGAGGCAGGAATTAGTACAGGAACAAGCAAAAACTAAATCAAAGAAACGAACAAAAAAGGCAGTGAAATTTTATTCAGTTTTCTGATGACGAAGTTGCAAATGTGAATGACGTAGAACAGCCTTCTGACTTTGATGCATTAACCGAAATTCCAAAGAAGCACTATTACGTGTTAGTGGAGTTCAAAATACGCGAAAACAATATTATTTATTACGTTGGAAAAATCTTGACTGACAAAGATGAGAACCATGAATTTGAAATTTCGTTTTTCCGCAAAAGTAATAAAATGGATAATAAATTCATTCTACCGAATGTATTAGACATTGCACCCATTCCACTAACTAATATCAAAATGAAATCACCAGAACCAGTTCTCCATAGGATGACTAAGCGGCAGCAGTCCTGTTTGGATTATGGAGTGTCATTCGGGAACTTGAAAGTCAATTAAGTTCCACTAAGTTCAACAACTGATTCATTTCTTTATCTGAAAGTTTTCAAATTTTTCAGAATGAATATTTCCATTTAGATGTTTGTAATATGACCATATTCATATGGTTATAGTTATTTATTTTCTTTGGAATGAAAATTTTGATTTTGATGTCTAATTATTTCTTTTTGCCATTTGAATAACATACTGGTAGATACGGGGCAAATTCGTTTCAACTATATGCTATTGCCCCCGCCACCTGGGCCAACAGCGTTTTTGATGAAAAAAGTTAAATCAATATATTCAATAGAATCCACTGTGGATTGTTGTGAATGGCTGGTTTTGTCATAATTTCAAATACGTTAGAAATACTGAAGTATGTGTGCAAAAAAAAATCAAATAATTGTAGATTCTGCATTGAAAAGAAAAAAAGCGAGCGCTATTGAAACAAGATTTCTCCTCATAGGTCTAGACCAGTGTAACCATTAGAACCTGGTGACCCTGAGAGACGATTGGGATTTTGTTTCTGGTTTGGGAATAAATGCAGACAAGATCAAACTTCTACAGAAATATTATATGGAACTATGAGGCCTATGAGGCTAATTTTTCATAATAGAAAAAAAATTCATTATTGGATTAGACATAATCTATTTCTAGTCCTTCCCCACAATTCGCAAAGATGATTCAGTATTAATGTTTGGTGTGGTGTATTTAGGAGCAGAATTATCGGTTCATTTTCTACCACATGGTTCTTCGAACGGACCCCAATACATTAATTCCTAACAAGAGTATTGGAAGAGTTTTTCAATGATCTAGATCTGAAGGCTCGTCAGATGATCTATTTTCAGCAGGATGGAGCACCAGCACATGCTTTCAGTGGCGTAAAAAGAATGTTGCGAGACTGTTTTGGAAACAGATGGATTGCTACAAATGGCCCTGTTAAGTGGCCTCCTCGTTCACCAGACATGATACTTCTAATGTTTTTGAATGTTTACTCGATATAGCTAAAGCTTTTTATTAGGATGGATCTGACTCCATTTGATTGTTGTTCTGTGGGTCTATTTGAATTCAAAAATTCACAAGAGAAATCCAATTAATATTGATATCTCAAAACACCGCATCAGGCAAAACAATCAATCAAATCACCGCAGATATGTTGCGAAACATTGTCGAAGAATTTCAACACCGTCTATTTTTTCGTTAGGAGATGAACGGTTCCCATTTTCAGCATATGCTTTAAACTGCTATTATCTTAAATATTGCTGAAAGCGTTAAACTTCATTTCGTTCCATAATATCATTATCAAACTGTACAAATTGAACCATTGATTTTTTTTTGTTACCAACGTCTTTAAATTGAAGCCACTTTGCATATCATGTAACCTGCTTCGGAGACCAGTTGACAATGATAGTGTTGTCATATCAGTGAAAGCCAGGGCGTCAATTAGCATCGATTCCATCATGAATAATTGTACTATCGCTGAAATGGCTGACATGCGCTCTATTTATGAATGAGCAAATGGAAATGCGGAAGAAGCACGATTTATGTACCAGGACAGATATCTTAACATTTACTGAAATATTTAGAACGCTACATGCAAGATTATGTGAAACATGGAGTTTTAATAGAAATGCAGGTGATGAAAGACCAGAAACTGTAACAACGCCTGAACTAGAAGAAGCTATACTTGATGCGATAGAAGAAGATACTTCAAATAGTACCCTGAACTACTTCAGCTGGAAGTCAGCCTGAAAACCATATGGATGGTTCTAAAAAGAAACCTTTTATACCCATATCACATACAGCGGGTCCAAGCTCTACTGGCTCGGGATTTTCACCCAAGGTTGATGTTTTGCAGGTGGTTGATTCATACGATGGCACACAACAATAATTTTTTACCAAATATTTTATTTACGAACGAAGCAAATTTTTCACGAGATGCTATCATGAACTTTCACAATGAACATTTTTGGGCTGAAAAAAATCCCCACGTTATCAGAGAAAGTAATTTTCAGCAACAGGTGAATACTACACGAACTTTTTGTGAGATCATTTATCAATTTTGTTAGAAGAAGGGCCGGTACTTGTAAGAGGCAATATGTGTTTCATGTACGACGGGGCTTCAACTCATTTTAGTGTTCTTGCTCGTCAGCATCTCGACATCACCTACCCTAATCGCTGTATTGGACGTTCAGGACCTCAAAATTGGCCAACTCGCAGTCCTGATATGAATCCTTAAAATTTCTATTTATGGAGTCATCTGAAGGCTCTTGTTTATAAAACTCCTGTACTCGATGAAATTCACTTGAGGAATCGAATAACTGACAATTGCAATGGCATAAGGAATACCCACTCGAGGTATTTTTGAACATGTCAGACAATCAATGTCAAATCGATTGCAGTCGTGTATTTCATCAGAAGGTGGACACTTTTCTCATTTAATTCAAGATCGAAATTGTTCATTATTTACTTTTGGTTTTTATTTCATGTTGTTCATGGATAGTTTTTAGAAGTGATTTTTTTTCCCCGAAAACGAAGCGTGATATGAAGAGAACACAAGTGACGAAAAAGTTGTAAAAGTTATTGTAATCTAAAATATTATCGGTTGTGGTGCCCACTGAGACGCCTCTGGACCTAATGATTTCAATCTTCTTCGGGCTAACTGAGCGCCTTATTATTTCAAATAACTGTAACAAATTTCAACCAAATCGGTGTAAGGGAAGGGTATTTTCTTTATATTTTATAAATACCGTTATTTTGAACTTCAACGCCCAGTATCTCAGAAACGAAGCAACTCCGGATATATTTTCATAGGATTTTTTTTTCTTAAAACGACTTAACGAATCCCTTGAAGTTTTGTAACGTAGTTAGGAAACACCGTGTATATATACATATGCACACGTATATGTATATACGCGCCGACTGACCAGGACACGAATGAGGGACTGCAAATATTGTAAAAAAGCCGTAATAGATGGTTTTAAGTGCATAAACTATCAATCAATCTACCATCCATCATGTGGTCAAAGAATAAATGCAAAAATAATTTGCTGTGACAACAAAAAACTTCCGCAATCATGTGATGATCTGGAAACCGAAGATATTCTGGAAAAAATGGAAAATACGCTGCTTAGGCAAATTATACAGGATAAAAACATTATAAGTGACAAAGAATGTGTAATTGGATTGTTGAACGAGATAATTGCATATCTTGAAGAAAAATTATTTCAATACAAACACAATCAAAACATTCATTCTGGTCCAACAAAAAATCTGGAGCAAAACACGAAGAAGAAACCAACTGAAAAAACGTCGTCCGAACAAAAACAACATAAGGGACCAAATGAATGGAATACAAACTCACAATCAGGGTCAACGGCGAATTCCGTATTACAGGGTGAGGCGAAAATTGAAGCAAATCAGGTTGCATCCGAAATACTGAAAATTCAAACAGAGCAAAAATTGAATTGAGATCGTTAACTTAACAAAACCAGATTACGAAAATAATGTTGGAAGCGGGGACGATGACGAACATTTCCATGGGATGAAAAAAAAAACAAAAATAAGAAGATATGGTTATTTGTTAAAAAATTTGTATCATGTAGTGTGTCTCAGCAAAATATGGTTGACAACAAAACAAGTATATTCCATTGGTATTAAGGACTACATAATAGTGAATTCTTACTGTAGGCAAAATTTCTAACATGGAGGCGTGGCAATATTTGTAAAAAAATCTTTCATCACAAAAAATTAATGTTAGTCATTTCTGTTAGGAAACAGACGCAGAATTCACAGCTTCAATTATTGAAAATACTGTTATAGTGAAAATATATAGATCTAATAGTGGTGATTTTGACAAATTTTCAAATTATCTTGATAATATCTTGGAATTCATTACCAGGAACTATACTGAAGTTGTACTACTAGGGGATTTCAATGTAAATTTTATCTCACATAGCAAAGAAGTAAATAATTTACAAAATATACTCGTATCTCCTAACTTTAAAATTCGGTGATCGTCGACGGTAAAATACCGGTGAGCAGCCGTCCACTGCCACTGTATCGCCGGCAGTACCGGGAAGTAGTGGCTTACATGACTAAATACACTCTTGCATACTCACCGGTTTGTACCGACCATTTCAGTCTCGAATGCTCGGTGAAATTGTAGTTACTACGCATTAACTTCGTTTTGGTAGTGCGTGCTAATTACGACAACAAAGCAACTGATTGTTCGACCGATAAAAATCCGGTGAGTGCACAAGCACCCGCTACCAATAAAATATCGGCCGATTTCAAACTGGCCGTCCAAAATCGGTGTGTGCAACTAGCGTTACGTGGCCGATTTTATACCGGTCGTCCAAATTCCAATAGTGAACCACATGCGGGAACAGGACCTAGCACACACGCCGACCGGTGATCGTCGTCGATCACCGGTAGGCATGTGGACGACCGGTATAAATTCGCCGTCCAAAATCGGTGTGTGTGCATTTAGCGATAACATCTGCGTAAATTTCAACAGCCATGTAGACTTTGGAATCATCAGAGAGGACATATCAGATCATTTCGGGCAATTTATCAGTGTTAAAATAAATACAGATTCTGTTTGGGACAACAAAAAGATAATAAAATTCAGGCAAATAAGTGAAATGGGCATAGCAGAGTTCAAACATCATAAGAACAAAATACATTGGACACAATTTTACTTATCTGACAATCCAAATATCTTAGCTAAATTTTTGTGTGAAAACATAACGTATGCGATTGAAGTAGCATTTCCCCTAAAAAAAGAAAATCAAAAAACTCATAAACCAAAGTGGTTTACAGACGATCTAAAAAAATTGAGAAACGAAGTGAAACCAAAAAATTACATTAATAAAATGACGGGGAATCCAGAATCAAAACACTCTTATATTTTATCAAAAAAGACTACAGAAAAAAATAAACAGATCTAAAAGGGAGGTCTATGATAGTGTCCTTACAAATAGTAAAAATGTTTCAAAAACTGCCTGGAAAATAGTAAATGAGATCAGAGGGAAATCCACTTTCAGTAGTGAAAGCACGTGCCTTACTGCAATTGAATTCAGTTAATATAATGCCACAATGGTTGACAATATTATCAAAACAATACTTTCCAACGATCTGATAGGTGAGGAACTTTTGAAAATTAATGTAAAAACCTCGGTATTCCTCAGACTCACAAACGAGAACGAAATTTAAACACTTTTGAGAACATTGAAAAATAGTAGTAGTATGGATGCATACAATAGCAGCTCGAAAATAATAAAACTCGTTCCTGTAATTTAAGCAGAACCTCTTACACATCTGATAAATATCTGCCTGGTAAGGAAAGAGTTTCCATCTGACTTGAAACTGGGGAGAGCAACCCCTATTCTAAAGAAAGGTGATGCTAATTATTGAGTTCCATCTCAATTATTGCATCGCTAGTACAATTTTTTGTTCAATCTACATTTTATTATTTATATCATATTGTGCATTTTAACGGGATTGAGTCAAATTATCCGGCTCGAAGGACCAATGTTTTGACGTACGATTGTTTTATCGTCCGTATTTGAGTTACACACAAGACTTGCACTGAGTCTTGTGTCAAATTAAAGAAATGCGAAGATAGCACAGATAAATGTTTCTTTCAACTGTTCTCTACGAAGGTTCAACTTATACTAACTTAATTTTAAAATTACAATATCGATCTGAGATTTGAGCAACTTTATATGGTGGGAAAAAATATGGGGTTGATGGCTCCTCATTGGTTAGACATTCGAGTAGGCCCACCCCATAGATGAGACGATTCACAAATACCGACTTCACGTTTCTGCAGCTAGATGTAAATATTTTCGAAAATAAATAGTACCGACCCAGACTTAATCCTTTGGGTAATCTTAGGAAAACCCAAGAGTCCAAATGCAATAGGGTAGTTTAATAATTCTACTAATTTCAAATATTT
>NW_019294586.1:0-26436 GCF_000500325.1 Leptinotarsa decemlineata | reverse complement strand
ACCTCAACTAAAATTCTGATAATGTTGCTGAAAGTCTGACCTTCGCAACCACCGTTGCAGTATCAAAATCTAAAAACTAAAACGATAACAAAATATAATGACTTGACAAAATAATTTTTTTCAACATAGTCGCGCAAAGTAATATTTAATAACCACATTTTTATTAATTATACCAATTATAAAATCACGAATAATTTCTATCAATGTCAACATACTTACGATATACACCAGTCAATTAGTATACATCTCTATGCCGATGAACCCAAATCTATTATTCTTTTGAACCACACAGAGTAAATGATGCTACTTAATTGGCGGATCAATCACAATCTCGATATATTTTCATCCCTTGCTGAAAATATGTGCTTAATGAATAATACATCCAAGTCGAAATTACTAATATTCGGAAGCAAAAAATCTTGGGGTGACTATAGATAGTGATCTCCGATTTGATTCCCATGTGAATAAATTAATCCAGAAAGCTTACCTTTCACTCGAGCTGATTTACGGAAATCGAAAATTCCTCCCTAAAAACACAAAAATTACTTTATGTGACAGTCTCGTTCTTTCATCTTTGAACTATGCAGATGTACTCTATGGACCATGCCTCACAATTAAGAACAAGAAAAGACTCCAAAAGATTCAAAACTCATGCCTTCGCCTTATTCATGGGGTACGTAGAAGGAACAGAATCTCATCAAAGCTGTCAGAAACTTGGCTCAATATGGAAAACCGAAGGTCATTACAGTCAGCGTGTTTCTATCATAAGGTTATCTGCAATAAGATTCCGACCTATCTATATAATAAAATTACTTTTTGGACATCATTCCACTAAGGACTCCAATAATCAGAACAACCATCTTGACAGAGTGATCTGGATAGAGTTTGCGGAGTTCGAAGAGAAAATCTCGATATTTTATCCGTTTTTCCTTCTCTTTTCTGACGATATTTGTCTCACCAGGAGCTGAAAACTCCTCGTTTTGTTCTGGTGGTCGAGAAGGACCAAATAGTTCCAATAAATTCAGCATTTCTCGTTCTCTACAACGGATGCGAGATACGATTGCGATACGATCCCCCGGATCGTAGGGCAACACCGATGTCTCGTCAATACCGTAAGAGTGCCGTAGATGGTAATATAGCACTCGTAGGGCACCTAATGCACTTTCGCCTATTATTATTATTATGAAATTTCAACTACCACAGTTTGAGGCGAAATTTTTATTGGTAACTAATGTTACTGAAGTTTCGACATTATATGGACATTTTCAAACTTATACAATTAACTAAAAATGATTGATTACGTTAGCCCTTATATAACACCACTGCAGGTAAGAGGTACTTAACTTGAGTACCTGAATTTTGTTTACCAGTGACGATGTGTGTTGCACCCCCAATGCTTTCCAAGGATTCCAAATAATTGAGTTTGTAACCCTTCCTTTCATAGTACTTAGATTCGGAACTTGTGGTTGCATCCCAAGGAATGGTTTAAAAACGTCGAATCATTTTTTCTTAGTCTGAAGGACCTTTCATGTTCAGCATACCGTTTTGAGAAATTTCGACCACATTGTCCCTCATGAACACTGTTACACTCCGGACACTTAAGCTTGTAAACTCCAGATTTCTCCAACTTGTCCACTTCATCTTTGGCATCGAAAAGGAAATCAAATAACCTGACATGTGTTCTGAATGTCACTGCCACATTGTTTTTTCTGAAGGAACCCGCAATTATCAGTGTTCTTTCACCAAACTATGTTAGAGTTACTCATTTCTTGATTTCTGATTATTTGATCCGTGGGTATATTAATCTGTAAGTGAATTTACGGCTTTGTTTTTTGACTAACTTGTGGATTGTGTCAGACATGCAGAAGCGGCAGGAGCGATAGAGATTTTTTTCAATAAATATGTACCCATTTTTCGTTCACCATGTAAAAATGTGAATGAATAACTCAAACCAAACAAAATTCAATATATTTACACATCGCCGAAAACGTCAATATATCGCAAAGATTGAAAGCTCCTTTCGGATTTACCCTTCATCAAGTCCAAAATGAGATATCCCAGTAGGCTTGTAATAGAAGATTTGTAAACAAATACCAGCTATTGACACGTACACGATCTCAACTAATCTTCGAATGTGCCGGTATGTGCGGCAGGATCTAATCCTTGAATCTAGTAGGGCATGAGCGACTTCCGCTTACTGTGAGCTGGTACAGCGGCGGCACACAGGTGTGAAGCATCCATGAAATATGTTCATCAAATGAGATATTTTTTTCAAGCATCCATTGCCTACAAAGTCACTTGAGGAAATGGAAAATTGACCCTAGTTTTCTTATTATGAGTATAGCCAACGTGGACCATCGCAATATTTTCAAAATTCCCTTTTGATATAATTGTTGCCCTAAAGCAATAGCTTAGGTTAGATTAGGTCCAAAGTGAGTAGGTCTATTCGACTCTCCACCGCAACCCGCAAGGGTTTATTGTGGCTCATACCTATTCACACTCGACCAAATAAACCCAGCTTCTTAACGAAGCCGATTAGTTTGTATCGTGAGTGATCTTTCAGGTCAGATGGTAAGAGTACGGCTCTGCCGAACTCTAAAAACCTGATTCGGTTCCCAGCAGGGCTGGCACATAGTATATGCTCCGCTGTTTCATCATTAATGAGGTAGTCGGATAGTCAAGGTGCAAGATTCCCACCTTAATACCCGCGACAACCTTCCCATATGAGGGTTTTTGTACGTCAGCTACACCTGACGACGCCTTAGATTCAATCGTGCGGGGCTTTTCGCCTCTGGTTTTGGTGAATAATCACTTGAGCACAACCGTTTGCTAACCTGCTCATGGGGGGTTTTGTTCCTCCACTTAAGACAGATTCTGCGTACGCCGCTCAAGAATTTGATGCAAGGCGGTTTCATAAGGTACACCGCTCTTGAGGAGACGACTCAGTCGTTACACCACCAAACTTTTTTTTAGGTACAGTTATTGGATCAGGAGTTGAAGAGTTGAGAAACTCTCGCTCCTGATCTAAATTTACAAGGAGGTCAGCTGGAGTCGTAAGCTCGACATCCATCTCTTTTGTAGACTCAGGGTCAGAAAGAATTTTCAAGTTTACTCTATCCAAAAAAGTCCCACGAGTAGCTTGGGAAAGAAGGTCAACCACGGCAGAGCCCCGCATTACCGTGACAAGGCGATGCTACGATGAGAGGGCGCCCGGTACGTGATAGGCTCAGTGTCATTAATTTATCCTCTCGGCAAGGATACACTTCAGGATCAAGCCATCATTGGGATGTTATTCAGTTAGGAATTAACAGAACCACAAGTGATTCTGTCATTCTCGTATCCAGCGGGGCTACGTGGAAGCAGGCATCCGATGGCCGGTTTGCTCAACCTCCACATCCCAGCATGCACAGTGGTTCAGGCAGTGAAAGTTGAACAATGACAGCTAACTCATCGCCTTATAGCAATGATAATACTTCATCACTGATAATAAAAACTGACTGTTATTGACCTAGTTGTATCTTTGCATAAAATGAGATAAAAGTTTCATTTCTGACATTGGTGAAGTATACAAATCGCCAGTATAAACAGCGCTTAGTTCACTTCTATAACCAGAAATCATCATCAGAATACACTGGATATCTGCGCCTCATATTCTTATTGATTTGTTGAAAAATTATGAATAGATAGCCAAAAATATCTAGCTATGTTCAATATTTTGATTATATCATTATAACTTCATCCTCCTTTAATTGAAAATCTAGCTTTTATTCGCGGCTTCGATGGCATTTATGCCATTAAATAAGTGTCAGTACAATAGAAATGAATCAATATGAGAACTATATTTCAATGCTTTGCTGGGATTATCAACTGGATTGGATTAGATTGGATATTGTCGTGTCTATGAATAATATAAAGCGATGGTTGGGACTTAATTACTGGAATGCTAGATGACGTTGTAGTAGCTATGACCAGAAGGTTATTAGACCTTATGGTCATAGCGCCGTCTACTTTCAAAAAAGGTTTCTGATTTAGCAGTCCAAACTCCATCCTCATCAGTCGTAGGGGGCTACTGAGGAACAACACTAAACCTGAAAAAAAAATAGTCCGGAGATACGTCAATCTCTATAAAGCTCACTATATGGGGTGGCATATGTGCGTCAGGTATGTCATTCCGGAACTGAGCTTTCTGAGCCTGATGGTGCATGGTGGTATGACCAAAACATAATGATATCGATATTCCTAGAAATATTCCTTTTTATCTGCCATATAGCAATTCCAACAACCCGATAAGGTTTGTTAAGTTATTTTTCGTTTATAAAAACGACAAAAAATGGCAGTACGACAATGAACATCATTTTTCAGTTAGAATATTCTTATTTAGTTTTCGGTTTTCGATTTTTACTTACGGTGCGACGCGTAACTTTCACGAGACCAAAAGGATTTTCAAAGAACATTTTTCAAATCGTCCTATCTGTAGAAATTATTTGAGGGAACTTGTATTCAAATACACAACTATTGGTAGTATACAGAACAAAAAGCCCCTAGGTCATCCATCCATTCTGAAATAACAGCAAGTGCAAATAGTTGGTGAGATGGTAGTGAATCCTGAACAGTCTACTTATTCCGTCGCGAATATTTATGAGGTGTCTCCTTCTACTGTATGTAGACTTTTGAAGAGAATTATGCATCATCCATACAAAATTAAAATGGTACACCAATTAACTGAAGATGATCCTGATCGAAGAACAGAATTCTGCGAAATCATGATGGAAACCATTGCAAGGCTTCTTACCTATCTCCACAATATTTGTTTTAGTGACGAATGTACATTTTTTTAAACGGCAATCGTCACAGACAAAATTGCCGTTATTGGAGAGACACTGACACTCACGTTTTCTGGGAAACACATACTCAATATCCAGAAAAAAATAACGTTGGGCAGGAATATTGGGAAACCATATTGTAGGACCTCTATTTATTGATTAAAATTTAACAGGGGAACTGTATTTGAATATGCTAGAAACTACTGTTGACACTCTCATCACTGAAATTGTCAAAGCGAATCCTAATGAATTCGATATGGATATTGTATCCCAACAAGATGGAGCAACACCACATTACTCCAGACAAGTAATAAACTATTTGAATACTACATTTCCCGGTCGTTGGATTGGCCGTCGAAGTCCTAGAGAATGGCCAGCTCGCTCGCCAGATTTGACACTTCTTTTATGGAGCTATTTTAAGCAGAAGATGTACAAAACTGAACCTGCTTCAATATTGGATATACGGCAAAGAATAATGAATATTTGTAGAGATATTGATTCGTATACTGTAAGATGAAGTTGTTAATGACAAAATCATAGAATTCTGTTCGAGCCACTCAGCGTTTTACATTTATAATGAGCATTTATTACTTTTCATCAGAAAACAGAGCATAGTTCTGAAGATTTTGATTTTTTTCACATTGTCAATAAGAACTTGATATTTTTTGGGTGATGAAGTATATCATATCATTATGTGTAAGCAGGACTTGAGTTAATAGTACTTTGAGACGTGTCTTCGAAACAGTCGATAGAAAGGGATAACTTTTAAAACTACAATACTATGGAATAACCGGCACAGTACTGAAATGGTTCAGAGACTATTCGAGTGATAGAAAACATTTAACAAAGGTCAATAATATTACCTCCTACGGAATCATCAATGATAATGAAGTGCCACAGGGTAGTACACTTGGGCCTTTACTCTTCCTTCTGTATATAAATGACCTTGTTTTCGAAATCTCTGCTAAATTAGTTTGTTTGCAGTTGACACCTTAATATACTAGTGTTATTATAATGTTAATGAGCTGGTAGATACTCCAATTGACGTTACTGTGTTCGAAAATGTTCTTCTGAAGATTTTGATTTTTTTCACATTGTCAATAAGAACTTGATATTTTTTGGGTGATGAAGTATATCATATCATTATGTGTAAGCAGGACTTGAATTAATAGTACTTTGAGACGTGTCTTCGAAACAGTCGATAGAAAGGGATAACTTTTAAAACTACAATACTATGGAATAATCGGCACAGTACTGAAATGGTTCAGAGACTATTCGAGTGATAGAAAACAATTAACAGAGGTCAATAATATTACCTCCTACGGAATCATCAATGATAATGGAGTGCCACAGGGTAGTACACTTGGGCCTTTACTCTTCCTTCTGTATATAAATGACCTTGTTTCCGAAATCTCTGCTAAATCAGTTTGTTTGCAGATGACACCTTAATATACTAGTGTTATTATAACGTTAATGAGCTGGTAGATACTCCAATTGACGTTACTGTGTTCGAAAATGTTCGGCGTGAAATATCGGATAGGCTGTTCATATGGCAAGAAGTTCAAGGCAACCATTTCGAGCATTTTCTGAACTGAACTCAAGTTCATTACCTTATATTATGTAGATAAATGTCAATGTATTCAGACAATTATTGAAAGTTTCGCCATTTTGTAGTAGAAAGAAAATATTGACATTATATTCTAGGGTTGTGTCTTTACACGCCCGAAGAAGCCTTTGTATGGCGAAACACATGTTGCGTTTTTGTAAAACTGTTTAATAAAAATATCACAATATTTAGAGTATTTTTTGAATATATTTTTACGAGAGATTAATCATAGGATTATAATCATAATAATTGAGTATTTTGCTCTTGGGATATTAGCGTAGAAAACACTGACAAAAACTCATAGTTGAACTTTTTTCTTATCATCCTCCGAACTCTCTAAACAAATGTTATATTACACCACCAACTATATTGTTTTTCTCCTCATCCGTTTCAGATGATTGAAATTAGAGAACATATTGAGTATCTGCTGATGGTCGTTTTTTCATTAAAATCTACTATATTAGGTTTTGTAGTCCGCCACTGTGTCGAAATGAGGGCAGACTCACTTTTATTTATGTCGATAGGCCGAAGGACATGAAGGGCCATAAGTTACAGGATTCCAGTCGAAAACAAAGAATGGAGTCTGCCTCTGGTATAACAATTGAGGGGAATTGATAAGGTTCTTCGAGATAATTGCTTTAATCCTGAGCAGGTAGTACAAATCCATTAGGATATATAGATGTTATTTCTTTGTTTAAAAATATCGAGTAGTCTGAATGGTTTTTTGATATGGCAGTATTAGCCAAAAGAAGTTTAAAATGGCAGTTTTTCCCAGTTGTGATGTAAAATGTAATGGAATTTGACAAATTTATATCATGAAAAACTTAGTACTACCCTGATTCACCATGAAGGATATTAAAAAAATATTCTAGATTCTTCGTCAAAATTTCAAACTGAACCAAACTACATAAATAATTATATTTATTTATCCAGGAGCAGGAATCAATTCAACACCCTCTCCTAGCTTCATCCTATCTGTCGGGATTCCATTTACAGTGTGTTGATTTGAAAACTTCTCACTATCTACCTTCTTTAAAAAATGATATAAAAAGTCTGAAAGTCAAATCAAGTCAATTTCCGAAGAAGAAGAGTTCCAAGGAATATTTCAAAATTAAGATGTACAAGATGTTCCTGTAAAAACAGAAACGAAATGATTTTTTGTTATACTCTTTCGGGCGTAAAAATTTCAAAAAGTGTTTCCTGAGACTTACTTTTGTTCGTCTAACAACACAACATCTTATCCTCCATGCAAGTCTCTGCACACGAAATTCTCCTTTCCGGAAAGCGGTAGTTGCTATTTCGGAAAAGAATTCGACCCCCTCACGGCCTTCTTTGACAATGAACATTTTTTGTAGTAACCCCTACGCACATTCAAACGTGCAGCTATAAATCTTCCCTACATATCCCGGTGTATGTTCAACACCTAATATATGGCTCCCTACATCATGTATTACTTTGTTTTGTGGTGAAAACTTATTCGCCAAGTTGGAATGAAGTCTACTAGAAAAGAGTTAGGGCGGCCGTAAATATTTCAGTTGTCAACTCCAGCTCTGTGACATTTCACGAGATCGAGTCGAAATGGCGTGAGGTTATTGATCCTTGCAGGCTTCCAGAAGTGGTCGTTATCGAGGGCGATTTGGAAGAGTCAATATAGACTGATACACACTGGGAATATGACTTTTGAAAGTGTGACAAATATTATGTTTGGTGGAGTCGTACTGTAGGGTTTGCATGGGTGTCAATAGCAAACTTCCTAGTTAGATGATGAACATTTCTGTAATCCTAAGACAAAGACTGAGAAATGAGATCATCTATAATTCAATGTGCCGAAGGCTCATTAAACATTGCGAGAGTTATTACTCCTTGTTCTACAATGATGACTGATTGAAAACGGAAACTGCTACAATATGTGATAAAATTAGAATCATCTACAGTGAGTTTTTTGTCAAACCCTTAGCTACAAGGAATCTGGTATACTTACTCGAGGTGTTGCTTAAGCTTCTCTGGGGTCCTTAGCTGACCTAATAGTTTTGTTGCTTTGAATATTGGTTTCACATCGTGTTTCTCTAAGATACTCCCAATCCTGTCTATAACATCTTCAACTTAGAAAAGGACAGCTTGCCTTTGACCAGAAGCGAAGGTTAATAGACAGAGAGGCACAGAGAGTCTCGGATTATTGCGCTTGATATTTCTGACGCATGAGGGTTTGCTAATTAAATACCAAACATTGAATGTTATGGTTCGGTAGATCGTCTTTGCTGGTGACTTTTTAGCTTTCACAATGACCGTTTATTACACGTAGTCATCGATCGGTCTGTCTCTTATCACTTTATCATTGACGCTGGGCTCCACATTTTCCTTAACCCTTTCCTCACTATACAAACATTATTGATTTACAGAAAAAAACCTCAAACACGATATTTTGCTTTGATGATGTCAGCGTATTGGTCTCTTTGATATAAAATCCATTGAGATTTTTCACAAATCTGTCCTCATTCTTATATTTTCTTAAAGCCATATAACCAAAGTTGGGTTCAAATCTTCAACATTCACACTCTGCCTATTATTTGTTGCGTTTTCAGCTCTACTTGTCTTTGAAAGTCTGAACTAGTTTTTGAGTTTGTATGGCAAGATGCATCGCTCAGTTCTTGATACATTCAGTTCAAATGGACTTCGGTATACCTGTGTCAATATTGGTTCTCTTATGGGATTTTCAAAATTCCCACTATTTCAACGTAGATCGGCATGTACAACTGGATGAATATTAGAATATCCAAAACCTATCCTGCAACTGTTGGTTTCAGCTTTTTATTGGATAGTCCAGTTCAAAAATATTCCCCAGGTTTTTCAGCGATTTCAGAATAACTCTTAATATAACTGTTATTGATTACCTTTCTTTACACATACTTTCACTTCAACTAGCTAACGAGGCACTTTTCGCATCCAAGCAATATATTTCTAAAAGTGACCATATATTTCAAATTAACCTTAATACTGTTACGTTTTTCCTCGTGGGTTGACCAATAATTGACAACACTGAATAATCAAACTCAACTTTATTACATACAACAAACACTACAACTATTTAATCTTTCTCTTGAAGATGATCACTTGATAATCGAAACACGTGTCGAGGTGTTGGGAAAAAACTCCAGTAGTATTTACTACACAACTATTATTCGAATCTATATCGCTTCACTAGATCACTTCGCGTACCGCCCTGTAACATTCACTTGACTGTGCCGATATAGCCATGGCTAGCGTTTATATATCATAATCGAATGCGGTAGAAAATTTCGCTGGAATTCCATCGAAATCGGTAGCGGTTATTTTCGCTGCATCTAGAGCGGCGCTCTCTTAGCTACGTCACAATTGGTTTATGGCTACCAGTGGCGGCCGGCGTTATTTTCTTTAGGGCATGATTTACAACACTACTTTAAAATGATATATTTTCGCTGTAAAATTCAATTCATAAGTTACATATGAACCAAATTCCACAGTTACTTTCACTACACAGGAGATACTTCTTCAAAGTTATGTTCCAAAAAGTATAAAAAAATTTCAGGAAAAAGAAAACACTCGACATATGCAGGTGTTAGGGCTATATATACACTGCTACAATAACTCATAATTTCCTTTCATAGGTCCAGCATTCATTTAAATTCTGACCCTTTTTCAAAAATTCGTATCCTAATAAACGGTTTGCTCTCTTTCTCCCTTTCGCTTCTGTCGTCCAGAATTGTGATTTATATCTACGTGATATAGATATGTATGTAGCTTTCCGTATTTCGTAAACAAATAAATTTTAGAGCAAATGCAGGAGTTATCTTAACGAATACTTATATTCACTAATCAATCGAAATAACTATGAGCGAATTCTTGAATGGAGTTGCTATTTCGGAAAAGAATTCGACCCCCTCACGGCCTTCTTTGACAATGAACATTTTTTGTAGTAACCCCTACGCACATTCAAACGTGCAGCTTGGGAATATGACTTTTGAAAGTGTGACAAATATTATGTTTGGTGGAGTCGTACTGTAGGGTTTGCATGGGTGTCAATAGCAAACTTCCTAGTTAGTTGATGAACATTTCTGTAATTCTAAGACAAAGACTGAGAAATGAGATCATCTATAATTCAATGTGCCGAAGGCTCATTAAACATTACGAGTGTAACTACTCCTTGTTCTACAATGATGACTGATCGAAAACGGAAACTGCCACAATATGTGATAAAATTAGAATCATCTACAGTGAGTTTTTTGTCAAACCCTTAGCTACAAGGAATCTGGTATACTCCAGGTGTTGCTTAAGCTTTTTCTAATAGTTTTGTTGCTTTGAATATTGGTTTCACATCGTGTTTCTCTAAGATACTCCCAATCCGGTCTATAACATCTTTAATTTATGAAGGACAGCTTTCCTTTGACCAGCCTGGAGTTACCTGACTTTCGTGGGTCGTATGGCCCACTCTAATTCTCCTTCGGCGTACCCTTCTTTCTGAAACCATTTTTCAGGTGATTGAGCTTCTAAGAAAGACTCGCAGGTTCATAAATACGTCGTGCTCTCTCTTGCTTTTTTTTTGTTATGGCTGATGGTTGGAGTTTTTGTTCAGATACCTGCCTGTGTGTCTTGGTTCCCTGAACACTCTGTGGCCCAATACACCATCTTCAGTTCTTTTCACAAGAACATTCAAGAAGGCTAGTAAATTGGATTTTTGCTTCGAGAGAGTTTGGATATAATAGAAAATTGTTAATTGCTTTTTCACCATCTTGCCATACCACGAACGTATCATCAACATACTGAAGCTAACAATATAGTTTCACGACTCTTCAAGATAATAAGTAAATATTGTTTACAAACGTTTCGCTAAAATTGTAGCTTCACATATAAAATCTTTGTGAAAATTGTTCAATTATTATCATGGATAGTATCACAAAAGATGACAATATAAAAAAAAATTTGATTCGGTTATCCCGACTGAAGGTTAGAATATTAATAATAACAATAATATCATTTAATAATGAAAAGAGAGAGAGAGGGAGAGAATGTATACAGCAAATACAATTTTTTGCATAAATGATACCTACTCGATAAGAGAGTAAACACTTTTTTCGAGATAAAATTACCTTACTTAACTACATAAGAAAAATATATTCAATCCAATACAAGAACATTACGAAAAAAAGCATCACACTTAAAAATATATGTGGAAATGATAGTGTTATACAAAAAGCTAACACAATAATGAGAAAATATATACGGTAAATATTTGTTTGCATAGATGATACATAATAAATAAGTGAACAAATATTTGTTTCGATATTAAAGTATATTACTTAACTACCTAATAAATATTCAGTCCAATACAAGAACATCACGAAAAAAGCAATACGCTTAAAAATAAATATGGGAATAACAGAGTACTTCAAAAAAGCAAACACAATAATAAGAACATTTCAAAAGTACAAAAATTTTGGAATAAGTAATAGTTATAAAAATGAAAATTAAACTCGTATACAAAGAATAAAGAAGGCGAGTATATTACAACATTCTTTATTTACTTCGGTGTATTCTCTCTTATGAAATATGTCTCGACTGTACTTTATCAATTGTGTCTCAATAAGCCCAAAACCTCAACTAAAATTCTGATAATGTTGCTGAAAGTCTGACTTTCGCAACCACCGTTGCATTGTGTATCAAAATCTAAAAACTGAAACAATAACAAAATATAATGACTTGCAACAATGATCACACCTTTGACAAAATTTTTTTTTTCAACATAGTCGCGCCAAGTAATATTTAATACCCACATTTTTATTTAATATACCAATTATAAAATCACAAATAATTTCTATCAATGTCAACATATCATGAAGAAATATATATTTGATCCGAAAAAATCAGCATATTGTACGGCTACTTACGATCTATATTTTATACTAGCTGCATTTTGGTTTTCTGATAATCATGTGCGATTATTCGAGATGGGGGCTAATTTCTTCCTAAGTTGTCGCAGTTTCATCACATAAACATTTGCCTCTTTTCAGACAAATCATATGCTCCACTTTGAGTTGTGTCACAATTATATTGTTGTAAACTATCATCTGAAACAAAATAACTCCGGACGCCGCTGATCTTCGTCAATCGACTGTGACTTGGCCAAGGTAGCCCTCATCTCGACTCACATTTCTCGATCTTTCTAGGTGTCGAGTCGCTTCGAAAGACTTCCAGAGACTTTTCTATCAGCTTCCAGAGACCTTCACTACGAAATATAAATACTACCAACATGCAGATCGTGAAAGTCTTGTTGAAAGTGCGATACGAAGTGATCTGATAAGGCAATAAACATTTGAGTATTTGTCTGAAGTTTCAGTTGAAGCGTTTGAGTTGTATTTTCAATGTAGCAATGAAATAATATTAAGTTTGATTGTACATTGTATTCAGTTATTGTCAAACCAACGGGGAAAACATAACAATATTGAACAGCATATATCTACATGCGGGTTATGTGTATATGTCTATAAGTACATGTATCAGTCAGTCAGGTCCTATTGGATGATATCCGAGTAGTAACTGTTTCTGTTTCCATCTCATTCACTTCAGACGCAATTTAAAAGCCACAAAATGCACAATACATGTCAAAGCTGCGAAATGTAGTCCACATATAAATAATTGTTTGTTCCGCCACACCAGCAGTAACATAAACGTGTTTTGAAAACTGCCTGGAGTATCCCAAGTTGATAGTTCCATACACCTGTGCTGAGCTAACAATAATCCGGTTTTGATTGCAGATAAACAATTGCAACGTGGATCACCGCCAATGTTTATACAGATCGAATCTAAGTACGTCGAGCGTAAATTGAATTTGGGTATGGTATACATACACAATTGTTGCTTCGTAATTATGCTGGTATGTAGGGCCCATATACGTACAGGATTGTTTCACAAACGTGAAATACTTTGACATGAGGATTCATTAAAGATCAAAGCGATGATCTAATATAATGTTGAGTTCATATGTAGGAAATGTTCATGTTATCAATTTCTGTTTAATTGCTACAATGAAAACCCAAACAAATAAAGTCATTTGTGGTCAAGTGAATCAAAAACAGAAATTGTTATTTTTGATGATTTTGGCATCTCGATAGGAAGACTTAATAGATTGTTTTTGGTCTGGATTCCTGGCTGTACTGGCTTGGAAGGCAATGTGATTGCTGACTACCTTGCAAAGGAAGGTGCTGCAAGCAGCTTCATCGGACCAGAACCTGTCATTATCATCACTTCAGGCTTTGCCAAATAAACATTGAACACCTGGATGGCAAGAAGATTCAAAGACTTCTGGCAGAGTCTTTCATGATTGGCTCACTCCAAGGCGTTTATTCACCCTTCAAAGTTTGATACCAAACAGTTGTTCGACAACAATAGGGATGAACTACGATGTCTAACAGGAGTTCTTGCAGGCCACTGTCATTTGAATCATCATATGCAGAGACTTGGACTGAATAGAATAAAATTTATTGCACTACGTTGCATACAAAAATGTTTGTAGCAAGTCAATACAATCAATTGAATTCAAACGCCGGGGCATTTGAATATAAGTAATGTATAAACTGTCGGAAGACATTGTATGTCGCCTCTGTTTACCACAGCACATACTTTGTGCCTGCCCCTTTGGGGACTGAATCAGGTTTTAGAGTTTCGTAGAGCCGTTTTCTTACCATTTGACCTGAAAGACTACTCACCATACAAACTAATCGGCTTCGTTAAGAAACTGGGTTCATTTGGTCGAGTGTGAATAGGTGTGAGCCATAATAAACCCTAGCGGGTTGCGGTGGAGTGTCGAATAGACCCACTCACTTTGAACCTAACCTAACCTAACCTTATTTTGGCAGAAAATGTTTCATTAAGTAACAAACTATCAACATTTCATTCCATTATAAATTTGCATGCACTATATTAAATACTTTTTCTACACCCGTACTCTAACAATACACTTATATGACCATAATCCGTTTCATAATGATATCCANATTTTTTTGTTAGTGTACGAACTTTCAAGTCCAACTGAAACTAAAAACCTAATAATCAAGAAAACTCTATCAGTCAATAACACTCTTTTTGGACCTGTTTCATCATTATCACCCATTTTCACCAATTTTCTACTGCTTTTTATTGATTTATATGTTTCATTAACTGTGTCTCATCCAATTTGACTGTTAATATAATTTTGTGATTATATTTGGAGGGAAAAACAAATCTCAATAAATCATAGGCCCTGAAGAAGCTTCACAGTGATATGAGGAAACACGACATAGTGAAGCAGAAATTCCATTTCCCTTTCTTACTAGGAGACCCTGTGAATTTATCCAGTGTGCGAAATTGGTTTTCCTTTGTGGAGAATAATTGAAAAAAGTGATGTGAATACTACATGATTATACAATATATTTTGAGAAAATGTCTTCACGGTAATTTTCATGAGTGACGTCGTAGATTGCAGTCGAAAGATATCCAGAGTTTTCTACCGTTGAATCTTCGACATGATTTTATTTCTATATAGTTGTATTTGGTATCCTTTGGTATGTATGAATGCTATGCGTTCACTATACTTCAGTAGACTCAATCCAATTAAACCCTATTCAACTTTTGATTAGATAAATTGCCGTTTTATGCGGCCATTTCTACAAATAAATTCCCCGTCTAGTCTGATGCGAATACCAATTAGGTATGGTATAATATATTTCTCAGCATTCATTCCCGAACCCACCGGAAAACGTAATTCATCGTTTCTCACCACCCGAAATAATTCCGTGTAAGGACCATTCGTCTGGTGTCACAGCGTGTTTTCTCGATTCCGAATCTGCTGGACCGACTACTAGTTTGTCACACCACACGGTTCTAGTATAACTTTTAGCTTCAATTCTATAAACGGCTGTTCCTCGCGCCACCTACCGTTGCTTTACGTGCTATTAAATGAAATTTATATGTTCTCCTTTTATTAAAACTCATATTTTACTGCCGGTTTTCACTCTCGACTTTCTTTTACGACGCGTAAAATCTGATTCGTTATTATGTCAAACAGAAAAAGGGCGAAGTTACTAGATTTTTCAGAGAACGTATGTCAGTGAGTGTTCATTACCACACTGCCAACAGGCAGGAGAATGATGGCTTCGCCTGCTTTCATATGTATGTCGGTTCTCTATCTCGCGTCTGGAAGAACAATTCGTGAAAATTTAATAGAAATGAAACATTTATTTTATTGAATTTTTGGATATGTCATTATTAATTTCCTTAATTAACGTTACATGAGTCAGAGACCCTTGAATCGTCTCTTTTGTAACGGTTTCAATGGTGTTTGCATTCAGGAGGTGAACACTAAAATGATTTTGTGGGTTAAGAGTTCAGAAGCAATTTAATTGTCTTTTAGTCGCGCTATTCAGATCTACGTCAGAATAGTCTATCAATGTTTCTAGTACTTATAAATGATTTGAAAAATTACTTTAAGCACTCACAGGTAGTATTATATGCTGATGACTTAAAAATCTTCAGAAAAGTAACGACGATTAGAGATTGCTCAAGAAGACCTCAATGCTTTTTTAGAATACTGTTACCTCAATAAATTAAAACTTAATATTGATAAATGTGCATGTTTATCTTTCTGCAGAAACAACATCCCGATACATTTTCAATACTCCCTGGGCAATAATATTATTATCAGAGTAGACCAAATTAAAGATCTTGGAATCTATTTTGATACAAAAATGACTTTCAATCCCTATTTGGATTATGTAATAAATTCCTGCAGCAAAATCTTGGGTTTTTTCTGCAGAATACGAAACGAAAAATAATAACCGACATAGTTTTAATTTATAAAATTATAACGAACTGTTATGACCCACCCAATCTAGTATCAATGATTTTTTATCACGTTCCTCGTGGCAACACTAGAAACAGAAAATTACTTGCCAGTCCGAATTCCAACACAAATTTTGGCAAAAACTCCCCAATTACTAGAATGTGTGATTATTTCAACTTATATTGTAGTAACGTAAATGTTTTCTCTATTACCTTGAATTCCTTTAAAGTAACTATGAGAAGAATATTGAACACATAGCAAAAATTGTAAATAATTGGTTAGTATGTACGAAATTTATTAATTCATTAATTTTGTTTTTTTCTTGTATCTATTGACACCTAGTATCTCTGTAACTACTACTATCAGTGGATGCTTCTATGGGTATTTACCTGTTTGTATCCCAAATTATGAGTAAATAAATAAATGAAATCAGTGGATCCAGATAGCAAACAATGCAAAGCGATGAAATAATTGAGAAGTAATATTTCGTTTGAAATGGTTATGTTTTTTACAGGGTCAATCTTCGCTTTGATTTATTGTTTTTGAAGTACCTACATAATTTCACAATCTTTTATTTTATCGATTACTGAACATGGTCTCTATCATCAGGAGATGTTTTTGACTATTGCCCCTGTCGTATTGAATCTAATGTTTATCATAATTATTTTAATCTCAACGACATTTCGAAAAACCTGAAAATGCGTGTAAAGTGGACATGATTTTCAGAACTTCTCCTCATATATGGAGACACACATGAATCGAAGGAACAATTGCCACAAGATGACGAAAGTTTCTTCGCAAAATTGAGGAAAATCTCCGGAATGGGTTGAATGATTACTGATACTTTCGAAAATGGATACAACAAAACATATATACTACATAATATAGTCAATGAGTCCGCGATGTTATATTCCTCTTCTCTTCCAAAGAGTATGTAAAAAACATAACCATTTCAAACGAAATATTAATTCTCAATTATTTCATCGCTTTGCATTGTTTGCTATCTGGATCCACTGATTTTATTTATTTATTTATAAAACCAATTGTATTGTTGAAAATAATGATCATATATGGGGTCAAGTGAAATAACATCAGCTGGATAGATTTATCCAGAAAGCGAAACGAAAGTTGCCCGAATTACTCCTGGAAAATTATTTGTTTTCTCAACTTGTGTGTTATTTACAATTTTCGAAATGAGGTTGCCCCCTACCACCGAAGCTCTAATATATTCGGGAGGCGAGAGAGCATCATTATCCAATGACCACTCCCCACGTATTGAAATGTAGGCCAAGACTCGCCAAACACACTCTCTTATTGACGATAACTTCGATCACTCGCATGCCTGACAGTCTCATCTTCCTGCTCACACATCCTGCATAGAGGTGTGTCTACTAGCCCCATATTATGGAGGTGTTTCCTTAGTTGACAGTATCCAGTCAGAAATCCCACTGTTAAGCGTAGATTTATCCTGGTCATCGCCATATATTTCCCAGCTTCCCGGGGTCGCCCAAGGAAGTCGCCCTTTGATACCATCCCATCTCTTTAAGGATTGAGCATAGGTGTAACATTTGGCTAGTTCCGCAGTTGTCGAAGTCATCAGGATGTAGGTGCCACTGGGTCCTATAATTCTCAGTCCAGCCGCTTCTTTGGCTGAAGAATCGGCAATGCGATTACCTTTACTCTTGTCCTGCCCTTTAATCCACGTCAGGATAATGTTTTTATCTACCGAGGCTTTGGCTAAATCTTGGTGACACTCCAGTACTAGCCATGGAGTTACACGTTGTCTGCTGTCAGTGCAGATTGTTATGTTTTTGTCAGAAATTCCTTTTCTGGTTATTTGTTTTGTGGCGATTGAGATACCAGCCAGTTCTGTTTGGACCACGCTGGTATTTCTTTCCATTCCCCACTCATTCCTTAGGCTTAGTGACCTGGAGTACAGTCCACAACTTGAACCTTTTTTGGTTTTTGAGCCGTCTGTATATATGCTTATTGCATTTGCAGCATCTGACTCTGTGGTCTGCATCACTGGTTGCCTGCAGCAGAGGTTGCGCAGTAAGAGCTTCCCGCCATAGGCCCAGCCTCAATTGACCCATTTCTACCTCGAGATTTACCCCAGCCGTGCAATTGTTAGTATCCACAATCGAAATGTCCTGACGTAACTTGGTTTGGAATCTTTCATTTTTTGTTAATGATATTTTTAATTTTTTTATTTTCAGCTTGTATCATAATTTCAATATTTGATTTTTTCGGTTTTCGCTTGTATGTTATTTCTTTGTAATTTAATAAAATTGTTATTTTTGCGTTCAATCTTTTTAATTTTTCACAGATTCTTTCAGGGATTCCTAATCAATTTATATTATATTATACAAAGGAAGTCAGAACTGATGAAATATTCCCCTCGATGATCGATACGCCTTTGCATTCGTTCAAATCATTTGTCAAAGCAGTTTTTCCATTTCTCTCGAGACACATCCAAAACATGGTTTTTGGACCATTCAACTGCTTCTTCGGCGCTCATAAATCGTTGACCATGCAGTTTACCTTTGATTTTCGGGAACAAGAAGAAGTCATTAGGTGGCAAATCAGGACTGTATGGAGTTATAGTCATCAATTTGAGGTTAAGACTGCTCAAAAACTCCCCTGTTTGACAAGATGTGTGAATGATTCGTCTTCGACGGTGAGCTTTACGAATTTCTCAGGAGACAAACAAATAGTCTTGTACCACTCAAACTTGACCGTTCTAAGTTGCCCAAGCGAAACAGTGGCTACATGACCCATTCGGCCAAAGAAACAGGCGATCATTTGCTTTGCTGTGCTCCTTTCACGAACTAATTTTGTTAGATTTAGCTTGTCTTGAAATATCCAGTCAATTGGTGTTTTGTTTACGGATCATATGCATATATCCATGATTTGTCACCTGACATGAATTTATACACGTCTTTTGAGGTACCACTAACAGGGAGTTATTTAATTCTATTTGGTCATTCAGTAAAACACCCGAATTTACAAATCTATTTATTTCTAAACATTTTGAGAGATCGAGTTTCAAACTTTTCTTTTCTGAATGTAACACGTCATAGTCGAAATTGAAGTTATCTCCTACTGCTGAAAGATGGTTAATAATTGAATAAACTTCTTCTATTCTCTTCAATTCTACGTGAAAAATGTCTTCCAGTTTGTCCAATATAAAGTTTTGGGCAAGAGTCACAAGTCAACGCGTCGTTCAAGCTTTCTGTTTCCAAAAACTGGCGATATAATTGCTCGTGGATAAAATAAGATTTTATTTCTTCTGAATTTCTCGTTTCTTAATGAATGCCTGTCGTACTAGCGAAGTAAGTCTGTGTTCTATTAAATTTAATACGATTTCGAATAGTATTCAAACTTGGTCCTCAATTGAAATGCAAATAAATGTGCAGTGCATAGGACATATTTACTAATCCATAATTTTCTTTTACAAATATGAATTGAACGTTACGGAAGAATTTTTGTACGAAAAACATTTGCAATATTTTCAAGAAGTTCTATATATATTTTTCTCACTATCTCAAATTCAACCTACTTGATTGCCATATAAAATATTGATGTTCGCAATGACAAGTATTGTATGAGATAGTGATATTCGTTTATGAACATAGAGTTTTCGACGACCTTATTTATTTTTTACCTCAATTATACCTACGCCATTTGAAGGATAATATACCATTATCATCGTATTTGAATGGTACTCGAAATGGTATCGTATCGCATTGCTAAACGAAATGGAATAGAAAAAAATTAAGAAAACGATATCTTACATAAAATTACTCGTATATGTCATAAATTGTAATCGTGTTTGTTTTATGAGTCAGGCCAAATATGTATATTTACTATCTTCCACTGTATGCATTGGATTATTTTGGAATGATTTTCACTTTCTACGCTGTGTTTTCCGATTTATTGTTACGGTTCATTGAGATACGAAGGTCATATTCGACATGGGGTTTTGCTGTTTTTATTTAGGCTAAATACAGTTTAACATTCATTCCAGTAGGAAGTCAAATCTCTTCGAAGCAAGCGGAAATATGAGTATATTCATCAGTCATCATCAGGTTGTGATTGATCCACCTTCTTCTTTTTCTGTGCAGTCAATGGACTCAGGTCATTCTCGTACCCCAAATATGAGCTGCAGTCCTCGTGGTTCTGATTCCCTGTCAGTGGAAGAGCTTCATGGATCAAGAGCCGAATCGATCCCTCTACAAATCTCTTCATCACTTGGAAGGGTCGTTCGCAGTCAATCTAGTAATAACACTGATGATCTTCAAACATGACTGAAGCACCAAACTCTTACGAAAAAGATGAACTCTTCAATCTAGCAGATCACTATTATAATCTCCATTCAGTCATTGTTCACTGTGGTTCTGGCGTTGAATATGGTCATTATTATTCGTATATGTTTTTCCGTTAATCAGCGGCAGCTGATTAACGGAAAAACAGAACAGACAGATTATGTATTGGTCAAAGAGGAAGCGGATTGGCTTGACGATAGTCGTGTCACAGGGTTCTGGCGATGTCTTGAATTTATTGGAACCTCTGCAGACATCCTACATTTTGTTTTATGAAAGAGAGGACATTGGCAGATCAAGATCATCTTCAGATGATGTGGTGCTGCAGGTTTTTCCGTGTTTTCCTGCAGCTAAATAAGCAAATGCGCCAGTGGAATCAATGAAGTCGCTCCGGAGCGCCAATTGATTTTTGTTGTTTCATCTAGTACTCCAGAAAAAATATATATAAACTTTTATAAGCAATAATTATAAAACATTGTTGAGACCTGAGAGACCGGCCTAATTGATCGCTAGTTTTTTTCTTTTCTTGAATATTATACAACTTGTGCGGTCGCATCAACAATTTTATCACATTTGACATACTATTATACGTGGAAGCATCCGCGCACAGTTTGTATATAGCATTTTGATTCATATTTTCGACAAAGTTATTTACTAAGGTATGAAATTATGAAAATTCTGACCTGTTTCTTGGTGAATATCAATGACAACATCTATGATGGTGATACATAATTTTCACATTGAATTTTATTCAAAACACGTTTTGTTACATCACAGCTTCATCAGTGAATGATGAAGACTGACATTTCGTCTTAATTCAATGTTGCCACGATATATCAATCCACAATAATAAAGTAAGCTACAAATATATTTCAATATAAGAACCAATATTTGTACTTTTTGGTGACTGCTACAGTTTATATCCATACACGTAGCAAATCATATAGCATAGACAAAACCGCATGAATCAACCTTTTGATCAAAGAAAGAATCGAAATGAAAGATTTTTTGAACATGTAGCACATGTTTTTGTATTCGTTAACAAGAACACCTGATTCAGAACTTTCGTAGCGATTCATCTTGTTAACCCGATTCAAGATTTCAAATATTCTATTGGAGTTTATCTCTGATAAAGCATTACCAAGCAACCACTCCGACTCCATTCAATACAGCGTACCACCCAGATCAATGAATCGGAAAACATGTATCATGCGGTCAATTAGCTGTTCACAATATCAGTGAGGTATCAAAATTGAAATATTATAACTGATAAAATGAATGAATTTCACACGGTTTGCATCCTTACGACAGCCTTGAAAGAAACTGGTCTTGAACCCGTTTGCGAGATAATAATTTTTCGGTTCATAAAGATAATCAGGAGATAAAAGTTGTCGGCTCGTTGGAAGAGAATATTATAATTTTGCGTTTCCGTTGTTTTGTTCCATTTATAGTTACTGTTTTCATTTGCTGGCGAGCTAATGAAATAAAGGTCAAGTTCTTATTTCTTGAGACGCAATAAACTTTCAGTTTAGTTGTCGATACTTCCCCAACTGAAACACTTCGAAAATGAGCACAGTGAATTTTGTCTACTAATCAATGTGGCCTCGGATAAAATTTACGATGTGGCATTTTTTATCAAATATTCAACGGTCCATCTTCAGAAATTATCTAGCAGTAGTGTGCTCCCAGTCCAACATGTTCGGTTACTTTAAGGATTTCGGATTGAGGTGAAAGTAGCCAGGTTCAATTCAATACGACGGAAATTGGGGCATCGGTTTCCCCAAAAAAAAATGTCTCCGAACCGGATATATCAATATCAAGACAGACAATTCCGATTTCCGCTTTGTGAGTTGAAATGAACACCAATACGTCCTGGTACAATTATGTCGCTGGAATTGCGAAGGCTGCTCCTCAAAAGCTTGGAACATTGTTCCGAATCAGAAAATTGTACACACCTTAGCAACTTAGCATGTATGGAGCTCCGCCCCTAAGCATATCCTGAAGCTGCTGGATTCCATCCAGAAAAAGCCATCCGCCCAATTGGAGACACCAACATAACTTGCAACATCAAAGACAGGATGGAAATTTGTAACTCTTCTATAGATACTTCCACGGGAGGTTTTCAAGTGACTTGGCACATTTGAATCCACCAAGAACGGTACATATCAAAAATACGCGACGAACTGTTGTTGCTCATGGTTTTGAGGTTCAACTCAGTACAGCTCCAGCGGTTCGAATCTAACGTGAATCGCTACTTTAGCACAGGCACCGCTCTCAGAATGCCACATGGATTTTTCTGTGGTGCTTGTGAAAACAGTAATATTCGGGTAGAGTTTTTCATAACAATTCAAGATCTCAATAAAACATTTTCTTGACTCAATTAGCGAAGCCCACATCAAGAGACAGTATTTATGATTTAGTGAACAATGAAACACTGTTAGTTCGCGACGTTTCGATTCCAGTTGTCTTCAATAGTCTTCGGAAGGTGGCTGACTAAGTATTCATTGTACCCCAAGAAACTGATAGACAAAGGTTGACCCGAAGACTAGACAAGACTGATAATATAGAAAAGCTACCAGAACTTCAACTAACATTCACCCATTTAGAATGATTATTTGAGAACATCAGAAAAAATGGATTCGAATTCAACATCCAAACCTGATATAGAAGCGATTACACAACGGGACTCAACCAGAAGACCAGATTGACGAAGATTAAATCATCATGGATATGAAAATCCATTGTGCGTTTGGATTGGCGAGCACAACAAGAAAACTCAGATGGGAAGAAATATCAAGTCGAGAGTGAAAGAACACATCTGGACCTACCGGTTGTCCGAAGTAGAGATGGTAGGGAGCAAGAAAAGGAATGTTAATGCTCGTGTCTTAATAACCATCATTACATGATCGTTGCATAATATACTATTTTGTAATGTATTGTCTGTCAATCTGTCAATCTGACTGACAGAATGCTATGAACTCAAAAACTACCGGACGGATTTTCATATGGCTTTCACCAAAGAATGGAGTGATTTAGGTAGAAGGTTTTTGTATATTATAGATTTGTGTGAATTGGTTGAAATATAACGATGCAAATAGGGTCGGCGTTGCTCTTCGTGAAAGGCCAGGATGGCGTATTTTATTGATCTTTTCAGAGAGGTTTCATCTTCCACAATCTGAAAAAAAATGAAGTCTTTTGTATTTTTAACTAAAAATCCCTACATGCGATAAGCTGCTGTTAGAGTAGTGTTAATATGTTTATTGAAAGAGAAGGATGAATCAAAAGTAACACCTAGATCAGTGAGTGTGTCAGGACGCTCCAGAACTTGATTGTTTATGACGTAGTTGTGTAAATTCAAGTTTGTTTTTAGTTAGTGAGACATTACTTTACATTTGGATATGTTGAGAGATAGATAATTCTTTCGACACCATGTAGCAACGCGATTTAAATTCAAGGCGAAACGTTCGCATTCATTAGAACATGTTATATTGTGATGGAGTTTCAAGTCATCTGCGTATCAAAGGAAATTGACATCAATCTCAGCTCCGATATCATTAATGAACATTTTGAACAGTAGGGGTCCTAGATTTGATTATTGTGGTACACCTGATTTGGCTATATGTTCGATAGACTTGAGGCCATTGAGTTGAACGTACTGCTTACGGTTGTAAAAATGCGATTTGAAGAGGGTAATTGATTCATTAGATAACCCAAAAGTCGAAAGCTTGTTGAGCAGGATACTATGGTCAAGTCTGTCGAACGCTTTAGAAATCAGTGTAGATGACATCAGACTGAGACTGACTGAACGCCTTTTCATGAAACCGTGTTGATTGGGGCTAATAATGTTGCTGACTTGACAATAGATTGCCTTCTCAAGAAGCATCTCAAACACTTTACAAAAGTTGCGTATGATAGAGATTGGTCTGTAATTTTTTATCTCACTTCTATCTCCTTTTTGAAAATTGGGCGAACTTTCGACATTTTCCATATTGATGGTACAGTTGATGTTTTCATGCATACATTAATTACAGTTGTTAGTGGTTCAACCAGAGTTTAACCACTAGATATTAATTGGAGGTTAAAGGTGTATATAAACAGATGAACTGACAAAAATACAGCATTGCATTGAAAAAGTCCATGAAAGTATTTCTCAAATATTTTTCATTACATATATAAGGTACACTGTCATTATTTGTATTGAAACCATAGTTTTGGTTTCTATTGAAACAATAAAGATCCCCAATAATATTTTCCAGTATCGGACTTGTTTAGACAATGATTTTCTTGATTAGCACTCAAGTGCTAGCCAAATACTCAAAGACCTTAATGCAGCTGCTGACAGGAAAGTACTCGGGACATTTTCTCGGAAAGATCAGAGATATGAGGTTAGGTCCAGCAAACTTACTACTGACCTTTGATGTGGTCTCATTGTATACGATGGTTTCGCTTGGAGACTGAACTGGCTAACTGAACACAATAGAAAATGACGCCTCAGGCAAACCGACAAATCAGCGTGCACTCTCGTTCGATGAAATAGAAATACCGACATTTTTATACGTGAGAAACCAAAAACAGAGTTTTCAGTTTTCTCTATGTTACTTGGGAATGGCGAAAGTCCCTGTAAATTTTCTTATACCATCGTACTATACCCGACAATAGTTACCTTTTTTTACACGCTTCATATTAGCTTCATTTGTATGTATGTATATATGTATGTTTGTTTGTTTGTTTGTAACTCTCAAGTTCGGGATCTGTATTTGACAGAATTATCGACATTATTGCTTGATTTATTCGCGGGAAGATGGCGCTGTACGTATACTTCTTGATATAATTCGAACTCACTTTACATGTATTTGTTCATTTGAAAAAAGTATTTTTTTTATTAACACGCGCGCCTGCAGCCTTGGGCTTGGTAGCTGATTTTCAGGCTTCCTCTCCAGAATCGAAAAATATCAATGGTTATTTTTCCAAACAATATACGGCTGATTGATCCCATTATATTTGTTACGGTTCAGAAAAAAGCAATGTTACTACTTGATGAAAAAATGACCTTCATAGGGGGACAATGAAAATTTTGAAATATAGACACAATCTCTATCGAAATATATCTAGCTCCCTTTATCAGGTAATTCAATCTAACCAGTACGAACGAAGCCACGCAAACGACCGATGGTATGAAATCGAGGAAAAATTTAAGTTTAAAAAAAAATCTGTTTAAAATCTGTTTTTCCGTTAATCAGCTGCCGACAACTCTCAGAAGTTGAGAAACTTGTGCGAGCTAAGGACTAACGAGGTCTTACCTTTTAACGTGTGATTCCTAACACGGTTGCAGAATAATTCCAGCTTCAACCAGATAAATTCTCTCGAGAAAAATATCTGGTCGAAGCGGGAATCGAACACACGACCTTCCGATCGTGAGTCGGACGCACTACCACCGCGGCCAATTCCGCCACTGTATCTGCTGTGAGGCCAAAAAGAGCTCTTCGCCTGCTCTGATAATGTTCACCGCAGTCTCAGACGAAACGTCATGAAAATATGTAGACGATGGCATACAACTCCAGAAAATAGCTTTGACACAGACATCGATCTGGTACACATTGGCTGTATTGACGATATTGTATGTGACTTAGAAACGTGTGAAACTCTCAAATCACCAGGGAAATAGACAACCTTCAATATACAACCTCCCCCTGCATTTCATCTAATTTGGAAATTATCTTCAATTTCAACGTTGGATAGTCTCTAATCCTCATTACTAATCGCAAAGTTCTCATTCTGTTAATATACAGTGTGGTACCTTTAACTGGAATAAATTCAGTAGAATTGTAGCAGAAT
>NW_019294584.1:0-21145 GCF_000500325.1 Leptinotarsa decemlineata | reverse complement strand
AACATAGAAAGTTTCGTTTCTCTTTTCTCCATTGATTAATCAATTGATTATAAAAAATATAATTTTTTTGAGCATTTTTTTAAAATTATTTTCTTATAAATACAAGTATTCTACTTAAAAAACATTCACTTATTTGTTTGCATGATATCTACTGAGCTTTTCAATTAATTAAATTCAATGAATTATGAAAAAAAAAATTGTTTTTGTCAGATTAAGCGAATTCCTCTAGATAATCGTCAGATTATAAGACAGCACGTCTGAAACATAAAGATGAACCATATATATCTCAATCTGACGCGCTTGAGTATCTCAAAATAACGATTTTTTTTTGCACATTATAATAATGGCCGCGAGTTTGCGTCAGATCGAAATCGTCAGATTATTGAATGGGAGCTTTTTTCTGTTGCACTTAACACCCCCTTAGAAAATCTGACGCGCTCAATTAATTTTTTTTTTCACTTTTAACCCTTACGTATAACCACCCACATCATGCAAACGATCAGATTAACATACCAACATTGATGCTATCAATATCTGACGCGCTTGAGTATGTCGCATGTATTTTTTTACATATTTAAATATCTATAGCCGCTTCCTCCACCAATGAAAAGGTATATATTATATAACATTTTTTCTTCTCATCATCTGAGCTTTGCAACCTAATATGACTCAATGACGCTCGAGTAAATCCCCATTTTGCATCGTGGGCTCCCCTGCTACTACATCTGATGCTCGAATTGACGACATCTTTGCTAACTTCTACATTTTTCACGATTATTTCTGAATTATTTGTATTCCCTCTATTTTTGGGTGTAAGCCTATTGAGAATATTTTCCATATATAGTCAGGGGGCATACTTGAAGACTGGCTATGAATCAAATCATCTGAAGGAACAATTTGTTCAGGCCAGTCTCAACTCTCTACACTGTAGGTAAATGGACTGACACTTATCAGAAAACAACTAGTCTCCTGATTGATACTACGAAGGGCGTTGCATTATATCCGACAGGTGTCAGTGCAGGATTCTTCACTAAAGTTATTCCTGCATATGCTGTTGGCGATACAACTGCCGCAATAGATTTTCAATTATTGGAACACACTAGCATACTGGTTTCGGGCTGTTTGGCCACTCGTCAGTGCAAGGTAGGGTCTATCATCAACATAAAGTCGATGATTTCCGATAATTGGAAATTTTATTTCTCCAGAGTATCATTTCTCGAAATAGGCTGAAGCAGAAAACAAACAACAGGTTTGTCATCGTCCCATCTGCCTGTGAACGAGATAACCAACCACATATCCGAAATTTGCCCAATTCCTGGTATAGGGGAAGAACACTTTTCACATAATATAGTCATTTGGCATACTTGAAGATCTAGTTCGTGTCAGTCCATTAACCTACAGTGTAGGGAGTTGAGACTTGCCTGAACGGATTGTTCCTTCAGATGATTGATTCTATTGGGAATAAACATTTTCCATAGTGTCAATGTTCATGGAACGGAATATGCCAAGCAACAAATCCTACGAAAATATCTCTAAGATTGTTAAAAGACTTGAATGTTTGGAAATGTTTTGAAGGAATGTGTTTTTGATGTTTACTAACTAGCGGGTTGATATACCAATGACCCTATAGAATGCTGACTTTTATATAAAAGTGTACTCATGATATCTCGTTTACGTAACTTTTCTCTATTTCGTACTATCCTTCTCATTATCATTTATTTCATTTTCAGTCCAATCTTTGGGGAACACTCTGTGAGCTCTTAGGCTGGATGTGTATTTTGTTTTTCCTTTGTGATGCAGGCCAGAAGATAACTGATAACGTAAGAAATTTTTCATTTCAGAACTAGACATTTCTGATTATTTTCATTCACTCAAAAGCCTCAAGGAGTCTGTTATCATATTGAAATGCTGTTGAGTACTGAAATGAGACTCCTTGATAGCTCTACCAATTTGAAATATTAGATATGTGAATGTTTTTTTTTATCGCTGATGCTCAAACTCTACTACTCTAGAAGTCTGTGAGTGCCAGATATTCCCAATTTCATAACAGCTGGAAATTTTCCAGTGCATGTCCCCAAATTGGCTTTGAGCGATGGACCACTACGAATTTTGTATAATCGTAGTGAAATATTGATTTTCTAAAAACTGATGCAACTTTCTGTAGAATAATTGCTGACTGTGAATTTTTGTATAATGTATCACAAAATTGGATGCTTTTTTTCTACAATTTGTATAAGAATGAATGTCTCCAAAGAATATTTTTATTGGTCCTTCTGGACCAAGAATTGAAGTTTCGTTAAATATTTTCACTTATTCAATATACGAGGGTCGTCCAAAAAATGTTCGACCTCAACATAAAGATAGCAGCACTCGTAGATAAAAGCTAGTAAATTTCGTTTCCATCTATTGTAGTTACTCACCAAAGTTCCAGCCACCCAGACCATCCTCGTATGATTCATGTGAAGAGATTATGATGCTATTTATGTCATTATTAGTTCTTGGTGGTACTTTCAATGATGATGTTAATCACTTCCACCAGATATTTTACTGTTGAAATATAGTCATTGACTTCAGTAATATTCAACAGTTCGTTATATTCCTTTCGAAGTTTTATGTTGAGAATAATATAGGACCTGAATCTTTGTCTGCTTCATGATGCGAAAATATATTTGATCGTGAATATTTTCATCGCAGAATGAATAGACAGTAAACTTCTCTTGAGCAGTTAAGGGTTTCATTTCTATTGGAAAGAAAAGAATTGCTGAAGCATTGAACGTACATCATCAGGTTCCATTGGCCAATTTATCTACCTATAGTGAACGGCATATACGAATAGACATACAGTGAGTTTCCTAACTACAGTACGAAACTCCAGAGGGTGATTCTTTCGGTCGTTTTGGGAAGAAAGTTAGTGTGAACTTATGGCGTGAGTTGTTTCGATTCTGAGATACAGGGCGTTGAAGTTAAAAAAAACGGTATTCATTG
Organism: Leptinotarsa decemlineata; assembly: GCF_000500325.1. Taxonomy (NCBI): domain Eukaryota; kingdom Metazoa; phylum Arthropoda; class Insecta; order Coleoptera; family Chrysomelidae; genus Leptinotarsa; species Leptinotarsa decemlineata. Next base: position 18,160 of record NW_019294584.1, on the reverse strand, counting down.
AATATCATGGTTATTTTGGTTATTTGAAGTTAAAAGGCGCCTATTTAGTCCTAATTAGATTGAAATTATTTGATCCAGTGTTGTGTTAGTGGGCATCACAGCCAGCAATATTGAGAAAAAGGAAAATACCATGAATTTTTTTGTAGTTTTATATTTTTTTCCAGATTGAGTTATTGAAACTACTACTTTTTTGTTATACAGTGCCTTCATTTCAAAACTTCCCACCACTAGTACTTCGTTTAGCAGGGAGAATTTGCCGTAGGCAAAAAACACGTCAATTTAGATATCGAGGGAGAAGTTTAAAACCAATGTCAGTGGTATTTTAGGTTCAACCCCCCTACCCCTAGCTACCTCCACTTAATCATTTTAAATGGCACCCCCTATCTTGTAACACATTATTTTGAAGATTTGAAATGAAGGCACTGTATGTGTTTTCTTCATATCAAGCTTCGTTTTCGATAAAAAAAATTACTTCTAAAAACTATCCATGGCAACATTAAATAAAAACCAAAAGTAAATAATGAATAGTTTCGACTAAGCCGCGAATTGGCTGCGGTAGTAGTGCGCCCGACTCACGATCGGAAGACCGTGGGTTCGATTCTTGCCGCGACCAGATATTTTTCTCGAGAGAATTCATCTGGTTGAAGCTGGGATGATTCTGCAACCGTGTTAGGAATCACACGTTAAAAGGTAAGACCTCGTTAGTCCTTAGCTCGCACTAGTTTCTCAACTTCTGAGAGTTGTCGTTCGTATTGGGGCGACAGCTGATTAACGGAAAAACAGATTATTTCGAACAGATTTTTTTTAAACAGACTTTGAAGTAAATGAGCAGAATGTTCACATACTGATATAATACACGAGTCTGCAATCGATTTGTCATTGATTGTCTGACACGTCCAAAAATACCTGGAGTATTTCTTATGGCATTGCAATTGTCAATTATTCGATTCCTCAAGTCATTCACATCTAGTATAAAAGTTTCATGACCAAGAGCCTCCAGATGAAACCATAAATATAAATCTAGAGGATTTATATCAGAACTGGTAGCCGGCCAATTTTGAGGTACTATACGTCCAATCCAGCAATTATGGTACGTGATGTCGAGATGCTGACATAAAACACATGTTTCTTCTTACCAGTAACGGCACTTCTTCTAACCAAATGGGTAAATGATCTCTTTGAAAGTCCGTATAGGATTCACCTGTTGATCTTGCTGATAGGAAAAATGAACCAATTCGGTAGCCACCAATCATTCCTACGTATGAATCAACCACCTGCGAAATAATAATCTTGAGTGAAAATCCCGCGACAGTAGAGCTTTGACCCGCTGTATGTGTTATAGTATACGGTTTTTGGGCTCAATTCCAGCTGCAGCGTAATCTTCATGGTATTGTTGGAAGCATCTTCTTCTATCGCATCAAGAATACCCCCTTTCAGTTCAGGAGTTGTTACAGTTTCTGGTCTTCTAGAGGTTTTTATTGAAACTCCCAGTTTCACAAATTGTTGCATGTAGCGTTCTTAATGTTAAGGCACATGGGATTACTCTGTAAGGATATCTGTTCTGGTAAATTCTCCATGCTTTTTCTACATTTTCATTTGCTAATTCATGAATGAAGTGCATGTCAGCCATTTCAGCGTTAGTAAAATCATTCATGATGGAATTAATGCTAATTAACAACTCTGACTTTCACTGATATGGCTAAACAGACTTTGAAGTAAAAGAGCAGAATGTTCACGTACTGATATAATACACGAGTCTGCAATCGATTTGTCATTGATTGTCTGACACGTTCAAAAATACCTGGAGTATTTCTTATGGATTGCAATTGTCAATTATTCGATTCCTCAAGTCATTCACATCTAGTACAAAAGTTTCATGACCAAGAGCCTTCAGATGAAACCATAAATATAAATCTAGAGGGTTTATATCAGAACTGCGAGCTGGCCAATTTTGAGGTACTGCACGTCCAATCCAGCAATTATGGTAGGTGATGTCGAGATGCTGACATAAAACACATGTTTCTTCTTACAAGTAACGGCACTTCTTCTAACCAAATGGGTAAATGATCTCTTCGAATGTCCGTATAGGATTCACCTGTTGATCTTGCTGATAGCAAAAATGAACCAATTCGGTAGCCACCAATCATTCCTACGTATGAATCAACCACCTGCAAAACAATAATCTTGAGTGAAAATCCCGCGACAGTAGAGCTTTGACCCGCTGTATGTGTTATGGTATACGATTTTTGGGCTCATTTCCAGCTGCGGCGTAATCTTCATGGTATTGTTGGAAGCATCTTCTTCTATCGCATCAAGTATACCCCCTTTCAGTTCAGGAGTTGTTACAGTTTCTGGTCTTCTACAGGCTTTTATTGAAACTCCCAGTTTCACAAATTGTTGCATGTAGCGGTCTTAATGTTAAGGCACATGGGATTACTCTGTTATGATATCTGCTCTGGTAAATTCTCCGTGTTTTTCTACATTTTCATTTGCTAATCCATGAATGAAGTGCATGTCAGCCATTTCAGCGTTAGTAAAATCATTCATGATGGAATTAATGCTAATTAACAACTCTGACTTTCACTGATATGGCAATATCACTGTCAGCTGGTCTCCAAAGAAGGTGTTCTTAATATGCAAAGTTGCTTCAATTTTTTTTTATCGATACGAAGCTAGATATAAAAATGACGAAAAAGTTGAATTTTCAATTGAATAATTGAAAAAATTAAAAACAACAACAACAAGTCAGTGGCATACTTTTTTCCCAATTTTGTTGGCTGTGGTGCCTACTGAAACTTCACTGGAACTAATAATTTAAATCTAGTTAGGGTTAAATAAGTGAGTCATTACTAAAAATAACTGTAGCAAATTTCAACCAAATCGGTGTGAGGATATAATTGATATTTTATAGCAACCGTTCTTCTGAAACTTCAACGCCCTGTATCTCAGAAACGAAACAACTCCTAGGTACTACAGGTAACCATAATTCAGACTACCTTCAAAAAATTACCTGTACCTCTACCTAACGTATCTGTTCAATTTTGATCACCTGCAGCATATTACCTCACATCTAAACCAATAATGATTCTTTCTCGGTTTTTAAGAAAACAAGTTCAATAATGGTGATCTATTCAAATCTAGTTGGTCATTCATTAGAATGTTTGAATTTTCAAGTTTATTAATTTCCATTGCTTCCAAATGATTCAGTTTCTAACCTTTATTTTCTATGTGCAAACTCTCTGTTGAAGATATAATTTTCTTCAAGAAGATGATTTGAATACGTTGAATTTGTTTCCTTGATTACACAGCTCGTATGATGTTCCTGGATTCGATTCTTAAATGTCCTGCCAGTTTTACCAATGTATACCTTAGGTCACGTTCCACATTTCAATTTATATATTCCTGATTTCTCGAATTTGGATGTTTTGTAGCGGAGGGTAGCAACCTGCAAGAGATTTCCAAGCACGGCCAGCAGGAAGAGGGCTACTGACTCCATTCGGACTCCATGAGCATTTGAGATGACCTACTCCCGGATGTAAGAACTCACCAATTCCAGATAATTCTTCCAAAGGCATGTATCCCGATTATCTTCGAACAGCTCCACGATGGTCGCACTTGAGGGCATTTCGGAGTAAATAGAACTCTAGCGAGAGTGTGCGAGAGGTACTATTGGGTCAATTGCCGTCGAGACGTGGAAGAATGGTGACAAGGCATGAAGGCAAGTTGAAGCAGTATCTCAGTGAGATCCCTTTCGAGAGAATCGCAGTTGAAATTCTGGGACCACTCTCTATGACCACTTCCGGTAACAATTACCTTATTGTTGTGGTGGAGTACTTTTTCAAATAGCCTGAAGTAGTAGCCTCAACCAACCGAGAGGGTAAAACAGTGGCAGGAGCCCTATGGCAGAAGTAATTGCCAGACACGGAATACCCCAAGAAATACCCTCGGAACATGGCTGCAAATTCGAATCTGATTTATGGAAGGAAATGATGACTCTGTTGGAAATGAAGAAGACAAGAACAACTGCTCTTCACCCACAATCCGATGGAATGGTCGAGAGTCATAATCACACCATCAATAACTGCCTTTCGATGTTTGTCTCCGAAAACCAAAGGAACTGGGATGAATTGGTTCCTCTTTTTCTGTTGGCATATAGGAGTTCCCAACATGACGCGACAGGTAACACACCATTCATGTTGTTAACTGGTAGGGAGCTGAAGCTTCCGATAGATGCATTTTATGGCAGTCCTATCGATGAATTTCAAGAGGTACCTCTTTCAGAGTATGTCAATGACCTGAAGGAGGGACTGGAAATTGTACATGAATTTGCCAAAACCAAATTACTGCTTTCCAGCGACAGAATAAAGATGATATTTGACCAAAAGTCGCTGCCAATGAGCTTTAAGGAGAGCAATGCAGTGTGTCTCTACCAACCTCAACGTCGGAAACGTGTGTATCCCAAGTTGCAGAGGCCATGGCAAGGCCCTTACTTGATAACCAAAAAGATGAACGATTTGGTGTAAAGAATCCAATTGCCACTCAGAAGCAAGCCCAAAGTTGTCTACATAGAGAGGCTGAGTTCTTACATGGGACGTGATGTACCCTCTTGGAATGTTGTTTGGGGGCGAACGACCTCAGGAAAGGGGGTAATGTTGTAAATCATGCCCTGAAGAAAATAGCGCCGGCCGCCACTGGTAGACATGAACCAATCGTGACGTAGCTAGGAGCACGCCACTGTAGGATGTTCGCTGCCGCTCTAGATGTAGCGAGAATAATGATACCGATTTCGATGAAATTCTGGGGAGATTTCTACTGCATTCGATTATTATGGAATATGAACGCTAGCCACGAGCAAGTGGAAGTAACATTGCGGTACGCGAAGCGATCTAGTAAGGCGATAGACATTCGAATAATAGTTGAAGTTTCAGTCGAAGTGTGTGTTTTATTTAAAGCGAAATAAAGTAAAGTTTGATTATTGTTCAGTTCAGTCAATTATTGGTCAACCCACGGAAAAAACGTAACAATAAGGTTGGAAGAACGGAAGATTGTATTTACAGTATATCTTGTGCCTGTGGAAAAAGTTTTATAGGTGAAACCTCAAGATCTCTAGATGTGAGAAAAAATGAACCTTGGTAATATATGAGAGAGAAGACAGATGAGAGGATCGAGGTTAGCGCAACATGTTTTAAAATCATCTGGTGATCACGCTATAGAATAGAGTGAAACGAAAAATATCATCAAAGAAACTTATGAGAAAATTAGAAAACTCAAAGAATCCGTATATATTCTTTTAGCGGTGTATTTCAAATAGCTCTGTGCCATTACTGGTTGCCATCATCGAAAATTCAAAAGCTTTTTCGAAAAATTACAAGCTGATTATAGGCTTACACATGGTCGTCAGATGGTTGAGCAGAGGAAAAGTATTGGAACGGTTCTTTCATTAAAACACGAAATAAAACTTTTTTTTACAACAAAGTGGCAAATAATTCCACAAACTACAGCAAAATGAAGGGTGTACACTTGTGGTTTTTTATACCGATATTACTATGAAATTCAATAGTCCTGATAAGGAGACGCAAATGTCTAAGAAGATTATTGGGTGAATAACAAATAAAGTATTCGTATTTGAAGACAAACTTCAATTATATATAAATGAACTCGAAGCAGGAGATATTTTCAACTCTTCAATTGTTGCTGCTCTGCAAAGCGAAAGTTTCCATTCAAGATATGATGTCCTTCTTGAAAGAATATTTGTTAGAAATTCAAAATAAATTGAACGCTGTGAGAAATATCAAGAACTGTTTTATATTTGTGGAAAATTGAAAACGAAGATATAAAATCATTCTGCCAGTTTTGGCACATGGAATCATTGAAACAAAGCAAGACCCAAAGCTGAAAGCTAATTTTATTGAACACCGTGAAAAGTAGTACATTGAATTTTGGAAAAAATCATCTAACAAGTGTAAATGTTTACAAAACTGCGCACAATATGTTTTAATCATATTTTCTTCAACAAATCTTTCTGAAACTTCATTTTCGCAAAAGAGCTTCCTAAAGAACAAATACCACAATCGTCTTTCCACTTCAGTCGATGAAATGAGAATTGCATGTAGTCCAAAAGATGCCGATATACAAGAAAAAATTCGTTATTATAAATAGGTATTCAAAATTATGGTTATCTTTTTTCAATAAAATCATAAATATTGTAATGGACAATATGTATCTGTATTTTCTTCGATATCAACTCCCACGCGCAGGACGTTGCGGGCACAGCTAGTGCGAAATGAACTGAATACATATAAGTGGCAAACGCTTGACATTAGGTCGCGCGGCTGCTGCGCGACTTACATACTAAAAAGTGCCGCGCGGCCTAATGTGAACGCGTCATACTCCGGAGCCCGGCGCTAACACCCACATTGTCCTGTGTGGCCCCTGGTCAGAAAAGTGTGACGATCGCTGATGTAGATTGTCGCGTGTGACATTTGTACTTCATTCTTTTGACTAAAGGAATTAGGAACTGTCACAGTTTGGGGCGAGATTCTTAAAGTGAATTTCTGGTTTCGAAAACGGAAAAGGACTGTTTTTTGAAACGTCAACCACTCAGAAATTGTTGTTCTCAATTTGATGCCAAAATTTTCGAATACGACCAATCACTGACTAACTAGATTTTTCAGTAGTTTATATTACGTAGTAACTTTACGGGGCGAACTTTTCAGTTTGCCACTGTATTGATTGAGCTTTTATTTTTTCACATTGTTTAAGGTTACAAACTCAAAAAATCAATATGAAATATTGAGTACTTCAAATTTTTTGTTGCCATATTAACCACTCATTTCTTGAACAGGGCGGTAATTACATTATTTGAATAGAATGCAAACATGTTATTCAACAACGAAAGTTTGGCATCCACAGGCTCTCGCTCTATTCGTTTAATTTTCAAAAAAATGAATATTACTGGATTGAAGACTAATATTTATTGATACTATTTCAGACAGAATCAATAGGCGAAGCGATATATGAATTAAAATGGTATGAAGTGGATATTCAAACCAGTTTGATGTGCACTCAAAAACCGATAAAACTGAGTGCCCCACCACTGGAAATATTGAATTATACATTGTATCTCAGAGTATAAATTGAAAATGAGGTGGATTTGGTAAAAAAAAATAATTGCTTTTTTATTGTATTCAGTTGATCATGTCAATAGAAAGTTCAATCCACAAATAATTTTTTGGAATCAATTCAAGCTGTAACTCACAAATAAACTAGTTGTTGCCTGCGGCTTCGCCCGTGTGAAATTTAGTTTGTCACAGGTTTCGTGACAGGACATTTAAAAAGAAAAGTTACAATATTTTTTCATTAACCCAAAATTTCAGGTTTCCAACTTGAACCTCCATCGCTTCCCTTTGGGGGTGGTAGTCCCTGATTCACTTCGTTGATGCTTATTCACGCTATACAAAGAACCTACCTGCATATTTCAAGATTCTAGGTTCAGTAGCTTCGGCTGTACGTTAATATAAGAGTGTCAGTCAATCAAGAGGTACACACTTATACAATATTAAATAGTATCAGCAAAAAAAAACTGAATATATCAGAATGATATGCATTGGTAATCCTACTAATCCCACTCCTACCAATATTATATATTCATAAAGTTTGTGGGGATGTATGAATGTACTGTATGTATTTAGGTTTTATACATTTTCACGCCGTCTGCCCTCACGCGTCAGCCCGCGTTCGTGTCGCGTTCTTGGCGATGGCGCTTCATTGCTTAGACCGCCACTCTACCCTCGCGCATCGTCTTCCCTGGACTTACAGTGGACGCGACGCGTAATGGCTCACTGCGTTGCGTCCCAATCATCGTATCGTGATAACTGTCAAACGATTCGCCCAAATTACTTAGTAAAGGAGACAAAGTTCATCTATATTGAATACTTAAAACGACAATTGTATCAATTTTCATTAGAATTTGATAGATATTCTAAAATGTGCATTGTACAAAGAGAAAGAGAAGAGAACAAATTAATTGTATTCATGGCTCAGTATTTTGCATATAGTGGCTACCACATCAAAGGGAGATATATGCTATTGCGGACTTTTATTCAGAACTATTTGAAATGAACAATCTCACCATTATCTTCATGTAACTTCAGCGGTATAGGCAGCGTACCCCAAGATAGTTCTCAGGGAGCCCGAATTTTTCCGACTTACTCCACATTCATCGTTATATTATGAGCAAAATAAGACAAAACCTTTGTAAATTGTAGCCTATATGTTTTTTTTATATAAGCTGTATTTATGTAGAATTTCATATACATCCATTCAGTCGTTTAGGCGTGAAAGAGCCACAAATATACAACATCGATCCTCATAAATTTTTACATTTATATGAGTATAGACTTTTTGCATAACTGATAATTTTCAAACACGTCCGTTCTACAAATGACACTCTTTCATATATGGAAGAATCAACTTCATCAAAGTGAGTAGAGGTTTTCTCAATTTTACAAAAAACCTTCAATACAATCAAGCGTAGGCAGAACGAGAGTTCGTGTCTCATTATTAGAAAAAAATTTGTCTATTTGAGCAAACCTCTGGCTAAAAATCCACTAGAATATCTCAGGGGTTTCCCTTGTATTGTGTTTTGAGTAGTTTCGAAATTGGAAACTGAGGAAAATCGGAAAAATTTCAAATTCAGAGTTTTTTTGGTGTCGAAATATATTGAATAGAGAAAGTGTCAAAAATTCTATTCATATAGAATATTTGACGTAACTATATGAGCTTTTGCTAGCCAATTGTTGGATAATACCCATTTTTCCTCCACTACCGCACAGTATGTTATTCAACATTTCACAAATTTGCTCCAAAAATTAGAATATTTCCTAATTGTATCGCTTCCTAAAATTAGTTTCAGGTTAGTTATTTCCTCATAGAATAAAATTTGTTGAAAGAAATCAAATAAATAGGAACCAATATGACAGAAAAATAATTTTGGAGTTTTATCTTCAATTTCGAAAGTCTTCAATCACATCTCACTACGAGAATTCATTCAAACTCAAAATATGGCTGACAGATATGGAAATGGATATTTTCGAAACCGCAGGGTTGATTAACTTAATTTGTTCCAGTTTGTAATGGGAAAGGCATATCTCAATCAATTATATTTTCATCTGTTCACCGGGAAAAGATGGAACAAATTGAAACTCAATAAAAATGTGAATTCAAACTCTGATGACATTATTTGGGGAAAAATGATCTACAGTTTCAACCGTTTATTGAGTAATTTTTTCTTTCAGATCGTGAAGACTTCATATTCATATCTAACTCTGCTCAGCAATAGCACATAAATGGATTACTGCTTTTGTTATGGAGGAATCAAATCACTTCTGAATCAAATCTGGCCAGCTTTTCTTATTCCCAGCAAGAGTAGAGTGTCAGCCCAGGCAGTTCTTTCATTCAAATTTCAAGTACACGACAGCGAATACTAAAAATCAGACCTATAAAGTCCGATGAATATGGTGAGCTGAAACAACTTTAATGAATTGTAAATTCAATTCGGATTTCAGTTCAGAGAAACTATTCAGAAGATAATATGTAACACAGAAGATTGTAGTGGTAAAACTCGCAAATGTACATGCAAGTACATTGAACTACTGAGACATATTTGAAAATGATTATGTGATCTCAAAAAACCTAGTTTTGAAATCCAAATTTTAGAATTCATCTGAAATATCTGTGCACCAAACATTGAGCATTGATTGATATTCATTTCAATCAAAATCAATAGCAATGAAATGAATTCTCAACTTTAATTCGAATAATCTTTACGAAAAATAATGTTTGGATACATGTAAACTAAATTTCACGTATAAAATAAGAACATAGGCTTTCACGACCAGAATCATGACAGAAGAGAAAGAAATTGGGGCTGGTAAGCCATGGTCGAATGGAACCAAACGTTTCTTCTGCTACTGCGGCGGATATGTTCAGTGGTATGTGAGTTGGCTTCAGGATATAACTTTCGTACTCGCAGTGAACGCACATATCACTGATGATATCCGCCGCAGTTGCAGACGAAACATTTACGACTTCAGGTTTAATGATTGGAATTAATTTTATTCTGGTTGAATAATGTGAAACAGAATCTCCCCTACTCATGCTGTCTATAAGCGCGCTTCTCTCACTTGTAATACTTGTGATATCGTGAATTTTCTTGATCACTCTCTCAATAACTATGAAATCTAGCTACAAGTCAACATACACTACTGCAATATTTAACATATCATCATGTGTCGCAATTAAATTTTCTCAAAGCTTATATATGTGTTTTTCTACCACTTGTTATTTGAATCTCGCCCTTCAAATCTCCTGGAGAGGATGGTATATTTCCAGCTCTTCTTCAAAACGGACTGAAAATAATTTTACCTATTCTCATAAAATTGTATATAGCTAGTCTGGCGTGGAAACATATACCATCCAGTTGGTCGGCAGCAAGGGTCGTATATATACCTAAAGACCCACACCCTAAATATGTACGACCAATTAGCCTTTCATCCTTCCTGTTGAAAGGACTTGAGAGGATACTGGACGGACACAACAGAAGCGTGGCATTATATGCATCCCCCCTAAATAACCACCAGTAAGCTTATCAAACCGGCAAATCGACAGATTTAGCATTGAACAACCTTTAAGAGAAAATCTCCCAAACCCTTAACAACAAGGAGATTGCAGTTGCTGTTTTTCTCGATATTGAAGAAGCATTCAACAATGCACTACCTAAATCTATAGGATCATCTCTGGCTAGGAAAAGTATAGAATCGATTATAACTGGCTGAATCTATGTCATGCTGGTAAACACTGGTAAGGCTGGTAAGGCGAGGCCATTAGGTTCAGAGTCACCAGTGACTGCCCTCAAGGTGGGGTCATATCTCCCCTTCTTTGGTCGCTCCTGATTGATAGTCTGCTTGATGCCCTCAACAGAATAAAAGTAGATCTGCAAGCTGATGCCGACGACCTTGCCATCTTGGCAAAGTCCACGTCGGGAAGAGTAGCTTGTAATATCCTCCAAAGTACATTGGACGGTGTTCACAGTTGGTGCCTGAGGCAGCAGATGTCAGTCAACTCCAGCAAAACTGTGATAATACCCTTCACCAGGAGGAGAAAATTGAATGATCTAACGCCACTTTCACTCAATCGTGAAATACCTTGGCATTGTTCTTTATGAAAAACCCACCTGGAACGCTCACTAGGAATGAGTTTCACACAAAACTCACCCACCCACTCACTTTGGACCTAACCTAACCCAACCCAAACAAATCCATTGGATTTATGTAATAATTCTCAGACCAATGATGACTTACGGTGCAATTGCCTGGTGGCCGAAGGCTTTTCAGAAAACGGTGCCAGGCGAAGCTCTCTGGCTTACAGAGACAATCTTGTCTGGCCATCAGTGGTGCCATCAGTACCACACTGTCAGTAACCATGGAGATCCTTCTAGATCTACCTCCTCTCCACATATTCCTTTAGAGAGTGCTAGAGGTACTGCATATATACTTGTGCACATTGTCAATTGCACAAATCAATTATATGCAGAGTGCAACAGACTATTGGTTGAATTCTGGAAATGACCTCTGACATCATGTCAACTACGAACTGCCTCATAAAGTACCATTCCCTAGTAGAGAGGACTGGATCTTCTGGGAGAAGGACATATCAAGAGCAGATGGTTATTGGTTCACAGATGTATAAGAAACAACTTCCGGTTCTGACGCAGGGGTTTGGAAGACTTCAAATCCATACACAAGTCAATAAACTTATTCTGTAACAGACAAGTGGCGTTCAAAGCTCTTGGCTCCTACCGAACAACATCTAAATTGGTAGCAAATTGCCGAAAACAACTCTGCTCGATAGGAAGAGATTGTATCTGGTCTGGAATCTTGGCCATACTGGCCTGGAAGGCAATGAGGCAACTGACTCCCTTGCAAAGGAGGGTGCTGCAAGCACCATCATCGGACCAGAACCTGTCATCGACATCGCTTTGGGATTTGCCAAACAAATATTGAACACAACAACGTAATTTCAAAAAAGAGTATATTATTGATTCGATATGGTTTTTGATATTAGGGTTTTCTGTGTAGCTAAGAGGTAGTGTGCAATATTCTCAATTTTGATCGCATCCCTTATGATTATGCTTTTTTGGTGTTGTATGCTTGAGATCTATTTGCAGCTTTTTGAGTCTATGTTAGGTTGGGTTAGGTTGGTATAGGGCTGAGGTTGTTTGTTCATCACTAAGTCAGAGTTTGTGTTCCTCTCATTTGACTGATATTTGCCTATTTTTTTGTCCGACGTATTATCCGTTGCAGTCTCCACATGTGATCTTACATATGCCTCGGTTTTCTAGATTGACTTTGTTTTTTGAGTTATTTGAAGAATTTCTGATGGTTTTTGTGTTGTAATGTTGTGTCGTTATGAAACTCTTTGTATTTCATTTGTAACTTCTCTGGTGTAGGGCAGGATGTTTGTGGTTTCTTTTCTGTTTGTTTTTTAATTGCTGTCCTTTTTTCTTCAGGGTTGCAGTAATATTGGAAAGAACATAAAACTGAAGATATATAACAGAATTGGTAAGGTATCCATTAGGTGTTCAAAGCAGATATTTGAGTTTACTATAAAACCTATCTTATTCTTAGAATAATGTTGCGAGTGAAGCAAAGTTCACAAATTTTTTCTTTCTGACCAGGATTTTTTTCACTTCCAAATGGTTATGTACAACGCCATCTGTCCGCGAATAGGCCAAGAAATATCAAGTAGGTTACGTACAGCGCCATCTGCCCGCGAATAGATCAAGCAATGATGCCGATAATTCTGTCAATATAGATCCCGAGCTTGAGAGTTACAAACAAACATACCTACAAACAAGAATACATACATACAGGTGAAGCTAATATAAAACGTGTAATAAAGGACGGTCAAGTTTCAGTTTTGGTATGTCGTCAATACTAGAAATGAAAAATGTATATTCTATTATACGTATTTGGTACTGAAGAGTCAAGAGTCGTTCTAACACAGTGTTAGAATACTTGAGAATGGTGTAGAAACCGAAATCTTGGTCGTAGATCTTTTTGTAGATCTAGAAAAGTTCGAGATGACATATATATCGATGAATAGTCTCATCGAAAGATCAATCACATATGATGTGGTAAATGAAAGTCTATTCGATGAATCGAATATGTTACTTACCTTGAGCAATTCATGCTAATTTTAATCGTTCAAATATCGTGCGACGAAATGAATTGAAGCGGATTGAAAAACTGATGCGACAAGCGTGATGAAGAAAGGTTGCCATTGGATTTGTGTAACGTAGTGAATAACTTTGGAGTGTAGGATGTACTTTCGTTTTGTGTTGTCTTTACTTCACCTTGATTAGCTCTCTCAAAGAAATCGTATTTTGCTGACCGTTTGACGAAATCATGGCGATGTCAAAACGAATCAGTACAATTTGATTCAGTATTTCGAGAAATCTTTAAACAAATAACCAATTATAACTTCAAAAACGAATCATGAAGCCAAGCTTAGCTTCCGGTGAATCTGGGTGGTATTGGCATCCGACAATCATCTTTACCAATCATCTTGCTTTACCAGCTTTTCTCTCCTCCTCCAGTGTAATGCTCCAATACCTGATAATAAGAGCTCTCAAAAATCATGGGATTTTCCTTCATTGCAGATATTATCTACAGAACTCATTGTTGCAGCTGAGGACTCCCTTACAGATCAGGCTCGCCTCAAAGCTATAACAACTAACGAATCTGGCGCCTAGCTCAATGATACATTTTTGGAAACATAAATAGATGACGAAAGTTTCAAAATTTGAATAGGTATTCGTTTAGGAGGTTTGATCTGTGCTATATGGTTGAATTCAGAATTCAATGCAGAATCCAAAAATGAATCGGAAAATCTAGGTAATCATTTAAAAAAATTGGCGTCGGTGTCGCGACTCCTTAATGGATGACACCTATTGCTGGATCATTTAAGAGGACCCTTTGACATCAAAATCATCTGCCTTCACGAAATATGGATATTCTCTCTCATTTTTCAGATATTTGCCCGCGAAGTTTTATATGGGACATCCTGTATACATTTACCGAACGATGAATTTTAAGTTCCAAGCAATGCGAACATTAATGAATAAAATCACAAACAAACCTGGTAAGCGTCAACTTAATCTGTCACTACCTACCAAACACGAGCATGATTCGTATTGAAAAATATCAGGGCCGAAATGAAAATGCATGCGAGAGCTCAAGCGTAGGCGCACTGTATCATACTCAAGCATTAAATAGTAAGCCTTAAATTTCCCCTTCACATGTATGATAATAAAGCATCAAATAGTTACCTTTACAATGAAGCTGATACATAAGCACAATAGCGTTCTATAAATCTTTAAAGTAAATGAAATCTGAACTAGCGTCTCTCCCACAGCGTTGAGTACCAGCTTCAAAGTCATCAGAACTCGGGACACCCTGTAGTATGCTCCGGGTCTCAGTGGAAAATCACACCGGTGGTGGTGCCTTTTGTGATGGATCACCCAGTTGATGTGTGGATTTCTGCCTCTAGGTTAGGTGCTTCAAATGCTTGGAATCCAGCGTAGAAGGTACTAAAATAAAAATTACCCCATAAAAAACACCTGGCTAAAGGATTTTATCACTTTCCTGAACTGTAGAGAATTGCCACGTATCACACAAGATGGTAGCAGCTTTACAAGATCGTGTACACGTTGTACTCTGTCGTCGTACAAAAAAAAAATACCACTAAAAATCCTCTTACGAGATCAGTTCTGAATTGTATTCAAAATGACCAACCCATCAAATACACTATAGAGCCTACAGAAGTATTCAATGGTGAAGTTCGAGATTACTCCAACTGAGGATGATTGGAAAATCATTAAACACCTCGAATTCAACCAGTGGTTCCTTTCACAAGGACACGTTCCAACGGAAGTGAACACCTTTCGGCCTAATCAAAAAGGACATATCCCTACCTATAACTTCTACACATAGTTGGCTCACGCTTGTTCTAAATAATAATTCCAAGACAAACCTAAACATTCGACCATTACATATATTAGTGTCCTAAATTTCTAAATACTCGTTACTAAGATTATTCTGTGTACAGATATGTGATCTACTATATAATGTTTCCTTTAAGTTACGGCTACTCAAGGAACTACAGACTCTCATGACCTATAAAATACTGTCAACTAGATTTCGATGAAGCTAGCTAGATTTCCGACTCGAATCAGCTGATCGAAACAATGTTTACCTTCAGTGATTTTCGATTAAGGAAAACAAATAAATAATATTAACAAAACCCTTATGACTCTTATTCTGCAACTACTGAAATAAAGTGAGTACTGCTTCATCATTCATGTATATGGTCGTTAACAGTGAATTGTTCGATTCACCATAAAATCATAACAAATATTTGTATTGTATTGTATTGTATTGTATTTTTCTGATTGATTCGGCCGTTACTTGATGAAGATCCATAGTAATTTCACAAACTACACTTAAACGATTTGATCTCCACTAACTTTATTGAAAATAATCATAACATGTTTCGCTAAAACATTAGCTTTTTCAAATGATTAATACATCCAAGCTAAAAGACTCAACTGCCAAAATCAACACTGATAGTTTCATCATCATAAATGGACAAATGTAGAAGAGAAAAATGTTCAAACCCGGGATTCAACCACCTTTTGACCACAATCCGCACACTGTGATCTTCCCGACGATCTCCAACATCCGCCTATTTCTGAATGCGTCAACAATTTCAACGAAGTCGCTATTGACAAGGAGGTCGAAAACTCCAGAAGGTCCCACCAATTTGTAGATCCAGACACGATCGACGGTAGGAAGTAAACTTGCAGCCAAGGGGTCTGCTTAATCGAAGCAATTAATGCAAGCCCTGATCGCATGTCCACGACTCTACTGAACAGTACGAGCAAAAATATCTCGTCGAACGAAAGAATAAATTCTACTCCGGTTATATTTGGGATGTGTCGGTTTTGTGGAGCAGTTTATTTGCTTACCTTTCCACATTGAGACGAAAAACGAAAGAGTAGTTAAAAATATCAAGAATGACCAGAACACTGATAAGTGACATCTTCGCTGGGCAACATAAGTCGAGCATTCATCGTACCGGGGACCACATTACCGAGAATTTCCAGCCTTTCCTCACCGTGCCACTTAACATTGAGGAAGTGAAGACTGTTAGGCAAGCGCTCAAGGTAATCGTCTCCAAGAACAGTTCAGAGGGGCTGATTTCGTCGAAAACTAACGAGAAGGTTGATGCGTGGGAGCAAATTAGGCTCTGCAAACTTCCGGTTATTCTCATATTGCATCTGAAGTTTCTTGAATACAGCCACGATGATTGCACATAGATTCGACATTGGTATCGTTGGAAACATAGTCTCCAATAGAGAAGCAGTACGCCTACAACTGCTGGATAAAGTACGACGATTCTTCGGTCGAAGCCGTGCAGGAAAAAGACGTGCTGCAGCCCCCGTAAACGCTGTTCTATAGACAAAGCGATACAATCCGATCTAAATAACGCCCTCCTAGGAGGATGAGGATTCAGCGTTCACATAGAGTTCTGCGTTTATAATCGTCTGGCTCTATCTAGCCTTAGTTGAGTCAACATCTTCGTAAACCGTTCTCTTTCAGCTAGAAGAAAAATGTGAAGAAATAAAAATCTAGTCAGATTCATATGTTTGAATCTCAGAGATGATCAATACTGACGAATACTAAAATATTATAAATTCTCTTTGGAGTATTTGGATGTGTAATAATATTGGGAATCGAATCATCGAAAATCTAAGAATTGGATGTTGGCTATCGAAATTCTTTATATTGTAGAAGGAAGTCGTCTCGGATTGAGATTTGGAAGTAAAAATCAAATTCACTTCCTAAAAGAATTCGTTATGTCTGACACACTGGGCAACGATACAAAAAAGTCTTTTCCTAGACTTGGCACCGTATATTATAACTTTTCAGTTCTAAAATTGTCCTTGTCAGGACTTCTCAAAAGAATTCGACACTTTCGGCTTCGAGCCGCAGCGAAGGACCAACTAGTCGGCCTTCTTGGACGTATTCGACCTACCCAGGCTCGAATACATCGGGAGGTACGCCGACTCAGCATATCTACGGGGCAGCCTACGTGGGCTCTCCTATTGCCCAGGTAACTGGGGGCTTTATACGTCCGTGTACCTCCAGAGGCTGTTCTCTCCCTTTGGTTAGGAAAGCTGGGTGGGTCGAGTCGCGGAAAGTGTGTCGGTTAGGTGATTGGGGATCGTAGTGAACTTTCGTCCGGCCTAGTGCCATCGTGGTGGCTAGTTGTACACCTACAACGCCTTCAGATTAGCTAGAAAGTAGGGAACTTCCAGTAGAATCGAACTTTGCCTAAAACATGTCTTGCCTTTTGAAATCATCGAGTATATAGGAAAACCAAAGCGTTGAGGTGTTGGGGACTAGTCCAGGTTGTAGTAACACAAATGTTTATAGATCCTCCGATGGAGTAGCACCCGCCAGCTCTGGTCTTGGTGCGGCAAGCGGTATCGGAATAGAATGTCTTCAGCGACCTGACACCCTGCCGGGTACCACTTCAGAAATACAACCCCAGGTACCGCCTTTTGAGTTTTTCTCTAGTTTGATTTTCTGTCGATTTTGGTGAATTTTTTATTATATATGATGGAATTGGCCGATACTTGATGAAAATCCGTAACTAACGTATGTATTCAAAAGAAAGTTCGTAATGAATTAAATTACCTGTGCTCATGTGCCAGTTTCCATATTTGAAAAAATATTCAGTAACGGGGAATCATTCAATTCTAATTGATTATTCAGTAAAGTACCCGAATTCCTGAATTTATTGATTTCTAAACATTCGAGAAGATTGAGTTTCTAACTCTCCTATCCTAAATGTAACACGTCGTATTCATGATTGAACTCATGTCCTTCTGCTAATAGGCGGTTTGCAAATGAGGAATTGATTTTTTCTATTCACAAAAGTATTTAATTCATTGGGAAAATATTCTCCCTGTTTGGCCAATATACAGTTTTGAGCATGAGCCACAAGTCAGCTCATACAGTGTGGTCCACTAAGT
>NW_019294583.1:0-23773 GCF_000500325.1 Leptinotarsa decemlineata | reverse complement strand
AAATAAACTCCAACATTCTCCCC
The DNA here is from genome assembly GCF_000500325.1 of Leptinotarsa decemlineata. NCBI lineage: Eukaryota > Metazoa > Arthropoda > Insecta > Coleoptera > Chrysomelidae > Leptinotarsa > Leptinotarsa decemlineata. Next base: position 23,750 of record NW_019294583.1, on the reverse strand, counting down.
TTTAGTAATGGGAAATGTTCCTAAATTTGGGTTATTACAGCAAATGCAAGTTTGAACAAAATAAAGTTGAGTTTAATTCATGAGTTTTTCAAATTCACTTCGAAAAGTATTCAAATTGATGTTTCAAATATTGGGTTTCAATTTTTAAAGGGACTTGTTTCTAATTCACATATTGGCAACAGCGCCTATATTAAGTTGAAATAATTTATACGTACCTACCTAGATATTCTACTTTAAAAAAATAAAATTATCTTTATAAATCAACAATTAAGGCAAAATATAAATTATAGTTCAATACCATCTCCACAAGCCACATAAACAACAGTTGTTTTGTTATTTATTTATATAGAGGAAGATAGGTTAGGTGCACAAAATGTCATATGTCACAGAATGTCTCGGAACTCGGAACATAAGTAAACAGAACAGCACGCCTCTGTCATCTTTGTCTCATACAAGTAACAGATTCATTGTCCTTTATTAGATATAAAAAGGTTGAAATGATAAGTTTAAAATGCGTTGTTTCAGAGCTCTTTTATGAAAACTATTTGATTTTCGTCAGGAAGAACATTCCCCATTGTCCCATCAATCAATTACTCATCTTTTCGTTCTGGTCGTGTACTGGCAACATACAAAATCTGACTGGTCGTCGGAAAATTATTATCTTGGCTGTCATAACGTCGGCAACACGTAATATTTTTCCTTTGAGCCAACAATTCCGAGGTGCGTTAGGTTCATATATAAGAACAATATCATCTTTTTTGAGAAGATTCTGTTCATTCGTTCAGTTTTATTTATATCCTGATGATATTAACTTGTTATAATGCAACCTACGAGAAAATTATGATAAGAGCCCTTTAGTACTTTTACGGTGTTGCAACACGATCCGGGGAATATTGAATCAGTTGTGGGTAATGAGAGTGTATTCTAACTATTCACCCTCAGCCCATACCAGCTAATGCCTGATGTGAGACGAATATGGTCCCAAAAAAGGAGAAAAAACCGATGATATTTTTTTTCAAACTCCACTGAATTTATCCAAACCACTCAGTTAAGATGGTTGTTTTGATTATTGGAGTTCTTGCTGGAATGATGGCCTCCCCATTTTTAAATCTCAAGATCATGCTGACTTGCTGCACCAATACAGAAATCTTTGCCGGACAAATGCAGAAGGCTGTCATTCTTGATTCATCGCATCTGCTAAGGACACATAATTCTCAGACCCGATGATCACTTACCCCGCGGAGTGGAGAGAGGACCCATCCTTTCATACCATCAATTAAGTTGTCAAATGTGTTAAGAGACAGAGATGGTGGAATATAAACGATAATTAAAAAAAAGAAGCAGGATGCTACGGAGCACTTATAAACCAGGAAAATCATTTCTGAAAAGTTTTCTTCAAACTGAGTGGCTTCAAGAACCTCAGAATTGTTGCTAGTGTCGATTGCAAGTGTTATACAACCATCAATTCCATTGGTTCGGACTTCCATTGTTAGCTGAAAACAACAATTATATTAAGCAAAAAAACTTCAAAATAAATAACAATGAAATAAAAATTGGGCAAGAAATTGAAAAATGAACAATGAAATGAACTAAAAATTAAAAGATTTCAAGCCAAGTTACTTTACGACGTTTCGATTGTTAGTAATCACAATCGTCTTCGGGTGATAACTGGACTATTCCTCCCAGAGATGATTATTTATAGGTCATTCGAATGCTATCCCCTCATTCCTCTCTCTGCTTCACCGGTTTGACGGGAGATGACCGTTTGGCGGGAGTTGACCGTTTTTCGCTTGATTATGGGTTTCCGTATTGGACAACATATATGCAGCTTCTTTAAATTTCCCTCTGAACCAGTGTTCCTCCCTGTGGATGATCTCAGCTTGCGACCATTTGATGTTATGTTGATGAGTCCAAACATGCTCTGCTATTCCCGATTTGTAGGTTTTTGCGAACTTTCAATGGCCTGTTAGTTTCAACGATATAGGATTTGCTGCAATCACAGGGTATCCGGTAAATGCAATTCTCGGAATTGCAGTCTGCGTTAGATGGCCTGGTTTTTGTGAGGCTGTTAGGATGGTGTTTCCGTATCAGAAGCAGGTTCTGATGTTGAACTTGGACCCAATTCTTCTTATCCTTTCCATCAATCCTCTGATGTAGGGAAGTGCGAGCACTGGTTGTGACGGATTATCTTTCTTGCGAGGCCCTTGCTGTCTTCTAGTCAAAGTCTGTTCCACCATCAGTTTGGAGTAATCATTCCGTTGAAGATCTTTTTTGATGATGCCTAGTTCCTTTTCGAGACCTGCCTTCGTATTGCACAGCCGGAAAGCATGGTCTACTAGGTCTTGATGATTCCTCTTTTGGTAGATTGATGGTGGTAGCTACCTACCCTTTTTTTATTATTCAACTTCTCATTCAGATCTGTCAGATGAAAAGTTGATGTTTTTGAAAGTTGTATTTGATCATAATCGTTTGGAATTTCTCAATATTTACGAAAATCTTTCCTAACTTTTGATTCAGAATAAGTAAGTAGACAGAAAAATAGGATTGTTTGAATTTAGTATTTTGATAAATTTGTATTGGATATAATTGATTTCTTTGAATTGAATGAAGCGTCGAATTGAAGCCTTGAATTGAATGAAGCGTCGAAACTAGGGTTACAGCCAAGTCAGCAAGTCTATTGGACTATGTTATAGTCCAATAGACTTGTTTAGATAGATAGATAGATTTGTTGCATTGGCAACGGACCACTGTTTATTTATAAACCCTAGTAAATCAAATGTAATGATCTTTGGTCCAAGATTTCACCGTTCCATAGTGAATAACTTTGTGAATATCTGCATTCGAAATGAGCCACTAGATATTGTTAGTAAAGCAAAAAATCTTGGTGTTTTGATGGATGTAGATCTGAGATTTGAAAAATGTGTAAATAAACTCTTACAACGTGCCTATTCTGCACTGAAAATCGGTTATGGTAACCGACATTTTCTGCCTTATTATGTGAAAAAGTCCTTATGTGAATCTTTGGTGCTTTTAGTTTTCAATTATGCGGATATTTTTTATGGCCCATGTTCAACCAATCAATACAAAAATAAGATTCAAAAAGTTCAAAACTCGTGCCTTAGGTTAATTTTTGGTATTGGTCGGCGACAAAGCATCTCATATAAGCTTCAAGAAATTGGATGACTGAACAAGGAAAAAAGAAGGTTACTTCACGCTGTCTGTTTTTTCCATAAAATAATTGTAACAAAAAACCTTCATATCTTCATAGGAAAATCACATGTCGTACGGACATCCATAACCTGAATATTCGATATAAAAATATGATTGCAATGCCAAAATTCAAAACAGAAGTGTTCAGGCGGTCTTTCAGGTACCAAATTTGTCGAAAGTATAATTCTGTCCCCAACCCCCGCAAAAATTAAATCTCAAAAAGTTCAAAACTGAATATAAAAACTATTTGTTAGACTGAAATTAAAACCAATTATTGATATATTGTAAGGAACAGGTGACGTAAACTCTTTATGTTAGGTGTTTATTTGTATTTATATTATATCATTATAAACAATCACAGTTTTATTTTTGTTTTTCTTTTCTTTTTCTTTTTATTTGTTCTCTTTTCAGGGTTAAGTGAAATAACATTTTCCGTGATGTATTTCATTACGGACGATGAACTTCGCCCTTTATTTAAATTGTTCAGTCGTATTTACATTATAATATCATTATATATAACAATTACAGTTTCATTTATGTTTTTCTTTTCTTTTTCTTTTTATTTGTTCCCTTTTCAGGGTTAAGTGAAATAACATTTTCCGTGATGTATTTCATTACGGACGATGAACTTCGCCCTTTATTTCAATTGTGAGTGGAATATATGAGTTATGTTGTGTTTGTTTTGTATTGTTATTAAATAATAAAGGCGATATTATTATTATTATTTCACCGTAGTGTGCGCTGGTCAGGCCCTATCCCCCGAAGCCCCGATACATTCGGGAGGGCGCGCCAGCATTATCAACCATAATGAGAGGATTTGTTTGTGTTGAAAAACATATTTGATGTTCTTTTCTATTCTTCTAAACAATAGGTATATTATGAATTTACAATAATAAATCATAATAATATAATAACAAATGCCAAGATTGGAACCACTACGTTTAATAGTGGTTCACTGTCTACATAATCGTAGACAGTGAATTTTTCTTTTGGCAGCCTTGAAGAAAACATGGCTGGTGAAAAATAGAATTCATGTGTATAATGCAATTCAAATTTCGAGCCTTGCTATGTAGTTCAATCAACTACAATAATACTTGTATATGAATGAGTATTAGTATAAGCTAATAGCTGAAATAAAACCGGGATAGCAGAAGACAATGAAAGATGCGAAGAATAAACTTGGTAGTATTGAATTAAGTACTAGCAAATCACCTGAAATTTGAAGAAGCTTTAGACGAATTTAAGAAAAAATAAATGAAATCCATTGAAATTGACCAATAATATGTGGACAGTTTTGGTTGTTTCTGAATAAAACTGAAAAAATACAATCAAAGGATTTATTTAAAATTCTGAAAATACAATTTCTAATGAATTTTCAGCTTATTACTGAAGCAGACGTACTGAATTCTACATGCCATGAAACTCCACAACAGAAACAAAAGAATTGAAACTCTTTTAGCGCCTACATGCAAGTGGAAACTGATACCATGAAAGTTGTTGAGAGCCTTCCTGTAACATTTCCATTTTCAGGTTTAGAATTAGGAGCAAATGTGGTGTTTTATCCCTGTTTTGTTCTTGTTTCAATTGAGTAACATTATATCTGAAATCAGCTGAACCAAATAATTGTATTCTTGAGTCGAATATACCAATTCTATTCCAGTTCATATTTTTCTTTTGATTCGAATAGAAAGCGTTTTCGTTTTCACTCAATTCTTGTAGATCTTCAGTTCAAATGAATTTTCGTTCAATCCCATTACGATAAATTGATAATTTGATGATGATCTATTTTAGAATGAAATTAATATTTCAGGTTCCGTACATTCAATATACTATTGAATTCAATAACTTTTTTGTGTTCCTACTCTGAATGGTGTGATATTAGAAGGCGCAGAATCTGGTGAAATACTACTATCATTATTGAAGAACAACCCCAAAAACGAAACCTTCATTTACAGATGAAAGTTTTTTTTTTCAATAGTTTTGTGTAGATTCTACCCTAATATCTCGAATTAGGTTGTGAAAAGTTAAAAAACACCGAACAGCCAAAGAAATCTTTTTTGAATTATTATTGTAATTTTTAATGAAGAAACATTCACAAACATGGTCTGAATAGTTATTTCTTATTATCAAAATAACTATAACAATATTTACCTCGGGGCAATTTTGGAAAATATTTGGAATACGGTCCTGTTATGTTATTAATAAGTGTAACGTATACAAATTTGAAATTAAAGTTTATCATATATACAATAATTATTTCCCTTGCAAAAAGATTACTTTGTTACTACAATGATTTGATTTTCATAGGTAGGTATATCCCGCCCGTAGACCAACAGAGACTACTATATAATGAATTCTTAAATTTAATAAATGAAATCCTCGTAATATATACGTTTATACGGAATTCTTCGATGCAGTTTCAATCAGCCGTTAAATATTTTAATTAGAACTTGTATTAAATGATTCGCAACAAGTACCAGTAGTCTACTTAACCAAGAATGGTGCCAGGCTGCAGGAAGTAGATCATGTTCTCACACAAAGTGGAACACCACATTTATAAAATATAGTTCATAGTTATTATTTCTGATTCTTAGGTACGTATTCACCCAATCTATGAATTCTTTTTTGAAACTAATATATTGAAATATATGTACACAAACATTAATATCTGATCCAACACATATCTGACTTGACAAGTTTTAATTTTCCCGCTCATATTACCACGACCAGGTGTTTTAGGATCAAGTTACCTTAGCAGAACAAGATCCAAGATCCTCAGTTGTTTCGTGACCTTTCACTAAGAAGAGTGGATTTCTCATTACAGCTTCATGGAAGAATGAACGTAATATTAAGAATAGTAACGTCAATCTGAAGAAAAAATATTTCTCTACGAAGCTAGACACCGAGAAAAAATCTCGAAAAGAAACTGGCATCATGTGAGTACCATTAAGATCGATGATTGTTGTTTAAATCTTTTTATAAACTGATATTTATTCCTGTTGTGGATTTGGAATACTTTGATTTTTGTATACCTATATTTTATACGAACCCCTTGAAGAATCATTTCCTGTAAAAGAGAGTAGTTACGTGGGTAGTTTTTTCTAAATACATCTAGATTTTAGTTGAATCTACTGAAATATCACATTGTGAATCAATAAATGTGAATAAATCAAATGAAGGACAACTGCTTTGCAGAGATGATATTAGTTTGATAATATTTGCATTATTTATTGATTTAAATTAATTTTTTGTCGCTTATAAAAACTTGCTTCGAACATCTGTTGACAAAAAATATCACTTCGGGGCCTCTCACACCTAAATATGAATAGATACGATGTATTTTCTCAAAACATCTCACAAGTACTTGCAAAACTAGTTAGGGGAAATAAAAATAACGCCAGCTTGAATTATAGTGTTAACATTTTACAAGCTGAACAACGTACAGTTCACATTCTGCATTATTATTTTTCTTGGGTAAAGTAAATGGTTTATTACCTTGATGTCGGAGCGGTTGTACAGAGCAGAAGACATTTTTCACATCAATTAGTATTCCTGTCTGGATTCACCAGTATTTCTTTGAATTTTCTATTTGAGATATTTATCTCAATGATTCCCATAAGAATCACGTTTAATAAAAACTCGTTTGAGTACAAATTGGCAGAGACCATTCTTTTTATAACATTATAGCATAAACCCAAATTAACTTCCCTGGAAAAAGTTTCATACCGATCTCGACTTTATGCGCATTGAAAAATCATTTGGGTAAGTTTCGAAAATATATGTGCAATAGAAAATAAGAAAATCTAAAAAAATCCAACTATATCAGATATGACTCCTAAAATAGTCGAAACCGAAATATTATGGAAGATGGGACACATGAATCAAACTCTTAACTCTTATTTGGAATCGAAAAAAAAAAACATAAAATACGTATATAAAACTAACGGCACGGATGTCTTCCGATGTCAAATTTTCTTTGGGCTTATACCATTTTCCGAATATGGATTGAAAATGCCTATCTATCATATTCCACATTCCTTATCATAAAACCCAAGAACTAAAAATAAATAGTTTTCATCGTTCCTGAAAATTTATGATAATGTTCAAAAATTGACAATTTCCAATAATTGTTAAAATTTTTGGCATTGACTATGAAAATCTCACAATAAAGTGTTTTTAGAATACGTAATTGATATTCGTCCAATTTCTAATATATCTATTTTGTTGAGGTACTGATCTCAGGCTCTATAGAAATTGTTGAATAACTGATAGCATGTTAGATTTATTAACAAAACCGTAAACCCCCAATCAGCAAAATGGCGAAATATTGCGATAGTCAACTTGGCGTCACAAATTTGCAGTCTGAAATATATATTTCGTAAACAACAAATAACCTTTATTTCATGCATATTTTGTGAAAAGTCGACAATATATAGACTTCGCAAATTGCAAATAAGCTTTATTCTACATTCAAAAGACATTCTGTGGATATTTCAATTTGCACTACAATTACCTACATGTTATTAAGAAAAAGTTTGATACTGAAGTGAGAATTTTTTAAAGCATAAGAATAGCATTAACACTTCTATCAACACCAAAATAAATTCCTATAGAAGGAACCGAAACCTTCATAGACGTACCTATATCTCATAGAAGTAAAACCTCAAAAAAATTTAATCTTAATCAAATAGGCATTTGATTTTTTATCAAATGTTTAACATAGTGTAGTTCTATACTTGCTTCCTTCAAAATTAGCCGTAGAAAGAGGTTTAGAATTCGACATGAACTATTAATGTCAAGTGAAGCAAATTTGTGAGCAATTTTTTGCATTTTTCAATCTTTCATCTTGCAATCTGTTAAAAATCTGTTTTTCCGGTTACCAGCTGTCGCCTTTTAACGAACGATAGCCCACAAGAGTTAAGGCTTGTGCGTGTTAAGGATTAACGAGGTCTTCATTTTTAATGTGTGATTCCCAGCAATGGTTGAACAGTACGCTAATCCATCGGGTACCGACCAAACATGGAACTACTTCACTTCTCTTGAAACTTCTCGTCACCTTCGTTTTTTCAAATAGTATTACTCGACCTCATGACTAGTTTTGAGCTACAGGATGTTGAAGATAATATACTGGTATACCCAAATTGGTGAAATCAAGGGAATTACTAACTGATGTAGTAAGCCTATATCGCGTCAATATCAGGTGGTATTTTTTGTATTGTAGTCATGTACCTCAGAAATATATTTAAATTTTTCAATATTCCTATGAATTTGTATAAGGGACTCGTAGATATATATATATATACTGAGAACATTGTCATGACTTTCAATTCACTGAACAGATATCTGCAAGAATCACTAAAACCAACACTGGCAGTTACCCTTATAGCTTTTTTTGACACTTGACAATTTTAGAAGATAGGCTGGAGTTCCTCCAAAGCCTTATACTTTATACCATAACAGATATGGAAAAGAAATAAGAGAAAAATAGGCTGTGCTCAAAGCGACACAGCTCATTACTTTTTTGAGTTGTCTTAATAGGTATAACTGGTTGTAAAGCTTAGAAGATAGTGTCGATGTGACAATGCCATTTCACCGTTGGATCTAATGTGAGCCCTAGAAGCTTGGATTTAGATTACACGGAAATCCAATTCTTTGTGTTTTATTAGAATACTGCGTGAAATTATTCGCTACAAATCATTCATCAGCTTTCTGTTCAACGGAGATGATTGAATACTCTAAGAGATCTTTATCATTACTTGATTCACATAGTGTTACATCGTCAGCGAACATTATGCATGAGGAAGACAGTAAATTATACAACATATCATTTACATATATTATAAATAAAATAGGTCCCAAGACCGACCCTTGAGGCACTCCGTATCTGACCACTTGAAAACCAGATTCATTTGTATCGCAGTAAACCGCTTGTCTGTTTGTAGTATATGACTTGAAAAATTTCAATGAACTACCTTGAATTCCGTAGTATTCAAGTTTTTGCAAGAGAAAATCATGTGAGACATAGTCGAACGCCTTACGTACTATTGCTTCTTTGAAATGAGCGTCATTATGTGTTTTTTGTTTATTTTTAAAGATATATGGAATTAGAAATTTCTATTCGCAGACATCGTCATTACGATTTTTAGTGGTTTGTATATCTAATATGAGACCCCAACAAACATAAAAGTAACGTCATCAAAAACTGATAAACGATTATTATTCCCACCTTCTTTTCAAATCACCATTATTCTCATTAGCGCTACATTTTTTCACTTTTCATCTCATCAGAAATAAAATGTTGAACCAAATACTCGTATACATTGATTTCTTTTATCCACAGTTTTTGAAAATATCTTTGCATTTCAAATTCACTCAAAATAGTACGAATTATGTTTTGAAAATACTATCAAATATTCTGGATGTTCACTAAAACATCTAATGAAAAGTCACGATAAAATTTTTAATAATATTTTATTGTGAGATTCTCACAAAATGACAATAACTTCCTCAGGCTGCAAATTGCAAATAAGCTTTATTCTACATTCAAAAGACATTCTGTGGATATTTCAATTTGCACTACAATTACCTACATGTTATTAAGAAAAAGTTTGATACTGAAGTGAGAATTTTTTAAAGCATAAGAATAGCATTAACACTTCTATCAACACCAAAATAAATTCCTATAGAAGGAACCGAAACCTTCATAGACGTACCTATATCTCATAGAAGTAAAACCTCAAAAAAATTTAATCTTAATCAAATAGGCATTTGATTTTTTATCAAATGTTTAACATAGTGTAGTTCTATACTTGCTTCCTTCAAAATTAGCCGTAGAAAGAGGTTTAGAATTCGACATGAACTATTAATGTCAAGTGAAGCAAATTTGTGAGCAATTTTTTGCATTTTTCAATCTTTCATCTTGCAATCTGTTAAAAATCTGTTTTTCCGGTTACCAGCTGTCGCCTTTTAACGAACGATAGCCCACAAGAGTTAAGGCTTGTGCGTGTTAAGGATTAACGAGGTCTTCATTTTTAATGTGTGATTCCCAGCAATGGTTGAACAGTACGCTAATCCATCGGGTACCGACCAAACATGGAACTACTTCACTTCTCTTGAAACTTCCCGTCACCTTCGTTTTTTCAAATAGTATTACTCGACCTCATGACTAGTTTTGAGCTACAGGATGTTGAAGATATATACTAGTATACCCAAATTGGAAGAAAATATAGTTTTTTTGTATTTTATTTCATGCTACATAGCATGAAATAAAATACATGTTCACTGTTCAACTATTCAATATGTAATGGTAATTTGGAATGGATCAAAAACATACAGGAAATAATTTGTNTGGCCGCGAGTTTGCGTCAGATCGAAATCGTCAGATTATTGAATGATAGCTTTTTTTTGTTGCACTTAATACCCCTTAGAAAATTTGACGCGCTCGATTAAATTTTTTTTCTTTTCACTTTCAATCCTTACGTACAACCACCCGCATCATGCAAACGATCAGATTAACATACGAACATTATTAAAAATACGTAGGACATTGATGCTATCAATATCTGACGCGCTCGATATGTCCATGCAACAGTATTTTTTTACATATTTAAAAATTTATAGCTGCTTCCTCCACCGATGAAAAGGTATATATTATAAAACATTTTTTCTTCTTATCATCTAAGCTTTGCAACCCAATATGTCTCTATGACGCTCGAGTAAATCCCCATTTTGCATCGTAGGCTCCCCTACTATAAGGCAGCAGGCGCGCGTGTTAATAAAAAAAAATGTTTTTTTCAAATGAAGAAATACATGTAAAGTGAGTTCGAATTATATCAAGGAGGTTACGTAAAGCACCATCTGCCCGCGAATAGATCAAGCAATGATGTCGATATATCAAGGAGGTTACGTACAGCGCCATCTGCCCGTGAATAGATCAAGCAATAATGTCGATAATTCTGTCAAATACAGATCCCGAGCTTGAGAGTTACAAACAAACAAACAAACATACATACATACATACAGTTGAATTCCCCATTAAGAATATAATGACTGGCCTTGGTTCATTATGTGTACTGTACATTAAAATGGATATAACATAGGTACCATGAAACATACTACGAATACCTATATAAAACACAATTGGTACCATAAACTCATTTTACCCAAAAGATACTTCTGGTTAATTTTGTCCGATGCTTTATAATCAATGGAACGGTGCTTGACGCAACAGCAAATTTTGAAGTACTTAATGTCACTTTTTTCAATACTCCTGTCAACTTCTAAAATCTCACATTGAATGTACATACGATATTTCAACAGTTGAATTCAATTTAAATGAAGGCAACCGGAAACCTAGTCATTAATGTTCAAATCAATCTCAAATACCTACCTAATCTGTAAAGTATCTGTAAACAGCAATTAAGATCCCTTAAAATATTTTATTATATACAGCTTTCCATTTAATGAGAACAAATAATTTTACATGGTTTTAGGTACAAAGGAAACTCTTCTTGGAACTCGGAACATAAGTAAAGAGAACAGCACGCCTCTGAAATATGTCATCTTTGTCTCATACAGGTAACAGATTCATTGTCCTTTATTAGCTATAACCGATGTGGCCAAATGGTGAAATAGAAACAAATCCCTTTAAATGTTTAATGCATTATTTCATTCTTCTTTTTTAAGTATTTAAATAATTTTTTAAAGAAAAAGTTTGAAATGATAAATTTAAAATGCGTTGTTTTAGAGCTCTTTTATGAAAACTACTTGATTTTCGTCAGGAGGAACATTCCCCATTGTCCCATCAACAATTACTCATCTTTTCGTTCTGGTCGTGTACTGGCAACACACAAAATCTTGAAACTGGTCTTCGGAAAATTATTATCTTGGCTGTCATAACGTCGGCAACACGTAATATTTTTCCTTTGAGCCAACAGTTCCGAGATGCGTTAGGTTCATATATGAGAACAATATCATCTTTTTTGGGAAGATTCTGTTCATTCGTTCAATTTTATTTATATCCTGATGATATTAACTTGTTATAATGCAACCTACGAGAAAATTATGATAAGAGCCCTTTAGTACAACATGCAGCACTTTTACGGTGTTGCAATACTCTCCGGGGAATATTGAATCAGTTGTGGGTAATGAGAAGTGCCGAGTGTATTCTAACTATTCACCCTCAGGTTCATACCAGCTACTGCCTGATGTGAGACGAATATCGCCCGAAAAAAGGAGAAAAAACGGATGATATTTTTCTTCGAACTCCGCTGAATTTATCCAAACTACTCTGTTAAGATGGTTGTTTTGATTATTGGAGTTCTTGCTGGAATGATGCCCTCCCTATTTTCGAATCTCAAGATCATGCTGACTTGCTGCACCAATACAGAAATCTTTGCCGGACAAATGCAGAAGGCTGTCATTCTTGATTCATCGCATCTGCTTAGGACACATAATTCTCGGACCGGATGATCACTTACCCCGCGGAGTGGGGAGAGGACCCATCCTTTCATACCATCAATTAAGTTGTTAAATGTGTTGAGAGACAGAGATGGTGGAACATAAACGATTATTTAAAAAAAGAAGCAGAATGCTACGGAGCACTTATAAACCAGGAAATTCATTTCTGAAAAGTTTTCTTCAAACTGAGTGGCTTCAAGAATCTCAGAATTGTTGCTAGTGTCGATTGCAAGTGTTATACAACCATCAATTCCATTGGTTCGGACTTCCATTGTTTAGTATGATACAATATGATCTGAAAACCTGAAAGAACAAAAAAAAATGAAAATTGAAATGAATAGCTGAAAATAACAATTATATTAAGCAAGAAAACCTTAAAATACATAACAATGAAATAAAAATTAGGCAAGAAATAGAAAATTGAACAATGAAATGAACTAAAAATTAAAAGATTTCAAGCCAAGTTACACTACGACGTTTCGATTGTTAGTAATCACAATCGTCTTCGGGTGATAACTGGACTATTCCTCCCAGAGATGACTTTTTATAGGTCATTCGAATGCTTTCACCTATCCCCTCATCCCTCTCTCTGCTTCACCGGTTTAACGGGAGATGGCCGTTTGGCGGGAGATGAGCGTTTGGCGGGAGTGACCGTTTTTCGCTTGATTATGGGTTTCCGTATGTTGTGTATCTCTACGCTAGCTTGGCTGAATTTCCCTTTGAACCAGTGTTCCTCCCTGTGGATGATCTCAGCTTGCGACCACTTGATGTTATGTTGATGAGTCCAAACATGCTCTGCTATTCCCGATTTGTAGGTTTTTGCGAACTTTCAATGGCCTCTTAGTTTCAACGATATAGGATTTGCTGCACTCACAGGGTATCCGGTAAATGCAATTCTTGGAATTGCAGTCTGCGTTGGATGGCCTGGTTTTTGTGAGGTTGTTACGGATGGTAACGGTTGTTACGTATCAGAAGCAGGTTCTGATGTTGAACTTGGACCCAATTCTTCTTATCCTTTCCAACAATCCTCTGATGTATGGAAGTGCGAGTAATCATTCCGTTGAAGATCTTTTTTGATGATGCCTAGTTCCTTTTCGAGACCTGCCTTCGTATTGCACAGCCGGAAAGCATGGTCTACTAGGTCTTGATGATTCCTCTTTTGGTAGATTGATGGTGGTAGCTACCTACCCTTTTTTTATTATTCAACTTCTCATTCAGATCTGTCAGATGAAAAGTTGATGTTTTTGAAAGTTGTATTTGATCATAATCGTTTGGAATTTCTCAATATTTACGAAAATCTTTCCTAACTTTTGATTCAGAATAAGTAAGTAGACAGAAAAATAGGATTGTTTGAATTTAGTATTTTGATATATTTGAAATATATTTTTTGGTCTGAGTAATATTTATTGCATGATAAGAAATTTGTATTGGATATAATTGATTTCTTTGAATTGAGTGAAGCGTCGAATTGAAGCTTTGAATTGAATGAAGCGTCGAAACTAGGGTTACAGCCAAGTCAGCAAGTCTATTGGACTATGTTATAGTCCAAGAGGGAAGTGAGGTAGAGAATAGTATTATACCTCACAACATTTCTGATCACGATATAGTATATTGTAAGTTGAGAGTATACGTGAAAAGCAACAGGATCCCAAACTCTGTACATACAGGAGCTTCAAAGCCTTCAACCAAGATCTTTTTCAGGTAGATCTGTTCAATACTTCATTTTATTACATATATGACCAAGAAAGTATTGAAGAGAAAGTTACATATTTGGTAAATTGTTTGAATAACTTATTTGATAAACATAGGCCAATAACTACTTTCAGAGTAACAAAACCGAAAACTCCATGGCTGACGGATGTGATAAAAATAATGATTCCTGAAAGAGATAAAGCTTTGGCAAAATTTAAGGGTACAAAATTACAAAGGCACTTGGATTTCTATAGGCAAATGCGTAATCTAATCAACCAGGCTATTAAAAGAGAAAAAAAAGATTATTTCGCCGATGAATTTGATAACACTTCACCAAAGGACATGTGGAAAACTCTCAAGTCTAACAAATTAATACCTGAAAAGAAAGATGATATACCGGAAATTTTGAAAAATCCTCAGGAATTGAATAGGTATTTTGTAGAACCAATACCACAAAATGAACCGCCGCAAGATTTATTAAATTTTTATAAAAATAATAAACGAGTTGATACTGAATTCAATTTTGACAAAATTAACGATCTGTTTGTTTACAAAACTAATTGTTAAATAAAAACAAACGCTAAAGGATGCGATGGGTTGAGTATTAGGCTGATAAAGCTGTGTTGCCCTCATATCGTACCCTATATCACCCATATCATATATTTCTGTTTAACTGAGAATGTCTGCTCAACTATCTGGAAAAGAGCCATTGTGAAGGTTCTGCCTAAAACAAAAAATCCAATGGAATTTAAAGATTTAAGGGGTATCAGTATCCTGCCTGTATTGTCAAAAATCCTGAAGAGAGCCATGGAGTTTCAAATTAAAAATCGTATTTTGAACTTTTCTCTGTTGCCTTTTGTTCAATCGAGATTTCGGAAAGGGCATAGCTGTTCAACCGCATTTCTACATATTGCGGATGATATAATGAAAGCAATAGATGAAAACAAATGTACGGTGTTAGTCCTACTAGATTTCAGCAACTGGTTAGTATAGAGGAATACAACTTAGATATCTTATATCTCAAATCAGGGGTACCTCAAGGATCCATACTCGGCCCTTTTTTTTTCAATATAAGTTATGTTATGTTTTTTGTTTTGGTTATGAAATAATAAAGGCGATATTATTATTATTACTTCAAAATATCTGCCTATTCAGTTCGAAAAGATATTTGATATCTTTCTCTTAAAATTTGTGTTGATTGTAATGAACGTCAAATTACTTGATTTTTGAAAATATTTGATTTGCTTTCAATGAGAGGATTTGTTTGTGTTGAAAAACATATTTGATGTTCTTTTCTATTCTTCTAAACAATAGGTATATTATGAATTTACAATAATAAATCATAATAATATAATAACAAATGCCAAGATTGGAACCACTACGTTTACTAGTGGTTCACTGTCTACATAATCGTAGACAGTGAATTTTCCTTTTGGCAGCCTTGAAGAAAACATGGCTGGTGAAAAATAGAATTCATGTGTATAATGCAATTCAAATTTCGAGCCTTGTGAAAAATTTTGTTGTTGAAATGTTCGATACAAACAAACACATAAATTTGCTAATCGGTTAACTCACCAATTATGATTTGTAAGCAATAGGGAATGAGAGCAATAAGTGATTTTCTTGTAAATATGTGCCCATAATCCCCGTGTCTGAACTATTTTCCGGGTTTGTTGACCTTGGCTTGCATTAGATTTTTATGCCTGAAATTTCGTCTGCAAGTTCTGTGTATAATCTATACATGTCTGTTTGGTTATGTGCATGATCTATACATGTCTGTGTGAAGTGTTTATGCTAACACATTTAATTTTTTTATTCCTTTCTTTGAAAGTTTTGATTTTTTATATGGTGATGAAAATGTAGTTAAGTTAAAAAATATGGTTTCCCATAAATTTGTCTGTCCCGAATTTTTTTTCAATTATGACATTATTATGGCTGGAATTGAAGACTCTGCCTAGAAAATACAAACCACAGAAAAGAATGAGGATTTCAAAAGAAACAGCAAGGTATATCATTAGTACTACATTTGTCAAAAAGTGTAGTTCAGTCTTCCTCTTGAAGATGATCATTTGGTGATTGAAACACGTGTGGAGGTGTTGAAAATAACGGTTTGGTGTTGGGATAAAACTCCAGTAATATTCGCATCAAAATTGACATTGAAAAAGTTTTTTTTAACCTTATGCACCCTGCAGTTCAAAAGTCAAGACCCAGGTATAACTTGTAGGGTGGTAGTAATGAAACTAAGTACGGTCCTGCCCACTTTCAGAATCATTATGTTCATCTATCGTGGTTCTAGTTAGTATTGAAAAAAATAGTTAGTGTGCAAGAAAATTCTATCCGTTTCGTTTTACTTCAGGCCCCGAAAGTGAAACAAGTGTCTAGTCATATCGAAATACGAGTAAAAGTTGTACTTTTGAATATTACTGGAATTTTATCTTCAAGAGGAAGATCAAACTTTAATCTTCCTCTTGAAGATGATCACTTGGTGACTGAAACACGTGTCGAGGTGTTAAAAATAACGGTTTGGTGCTGGGATAAAACTCCAGTAATATTCATCACTACACCAAAGGATGAAAACAGTGCATTACCTGTACTTTTGAATTGAATGTTTAATTTTTTTACTTGATACACTCCGAACTATACTCTTTGGAGGTTGAAATGAACTCCTAGAGTATATTGGGATTTTTGTGTTTCTAGACAAATTAATTAATAAAAAACGTCATGATTATTCATCAATTATAGCTCATGCCATTCGTGTGAACTCTTCCAAATTTGTATCTTATTCTCTCAGAGAACCGGCTCTTAGAGACTCGAAACACTCCTAATTCATGTTGAACCTCATTTATGAAGTTATTGGGTTATCCCACCGGGAATTCAAAGGTTGGAGAATTATGTTACCAATTAAAATACTTACTTTCACTAATATGTAGTCGAGCACGTTATTTTTTTTTTCACAAAAAACCCAATCAACAAGTTTGTCAAATTTGTTTTAGCAAGATTAATACAGATGCGATAACAAAAGTGATAATGTTCTCAATTAGGTAGATTTGGTGATAAAACTCACATTGTAACTTGACTTTAGATGTTGGTACTAAAATATTGTTGAATATTTTGTTCCATTCGATATTTGTTGACGGTAACAAGTGGCAATTCATTTGTGACCTGAATATGATCCAGAAGACTGCGCCAAAAATATAAGTATGTAAGTTTTACATCAATCGTTCCTTTTCATAATTACTTTTTGTTAGTTCAACGCATTTCTACTTTATATTCTCACCACACTTCCTAACCAATCTAATATAAAGCAATTATTTTTCGAATAATTACCTATTATTTAGGTACTATAGAAAATAAACGAAACCGCATGTAGTTCACATCACAAAACACTTACATCTTAAAGCTGTTGTTACCGAATTTCTGGTTTCCATTTGGAACTGATCAAGATGTTGAAATAAATCACGATCTGCTGAACCTTTCACTGCTACACATTTTTCCAACACATTGTCTATGTACTCAATCTTATCAAGGCTTCATATCTAACTCAATAATATCTCACCCAATATTAAGATTTCCGACAAACATAAATTACGGCAACAATGAGTAGATTCATTGCAATCTACCAGGTGTACTCAATGGTTTCAAATTTTTTTTAACTTGTATGCTCTGGAAAAAAGATCGGTGGTGTTTATATAATAACTCATTAATATTTCAATTACAAATCACAATAACAACATTGGAATCTACCAGGTCGATTCGATTCTCAGAGATTTACGTTGATGACCTATGGGTCTTGTATGTGTTTACTAAGAACACTTTTATTGCAATCCCCACAACTCATTTCGTAAATATTAGACTTTTTTATTCCATTTCGAGTACGAATACTTTTGAAAGCCACTTTCATATTAAATTTTTTGAAAATTTGGACCATTCCGTTAGATTATTTTGGTTCATATGGAAGAACTATATTGAGCATTTTTTTTAAGGGAAACGGATTTCATTCAAACATAGTTCATAAGTAAACTAAAAAACTAAAACTTGGAGATTGACTTCGTAAATCATCGTCCTTTCAAAAGTGGTGGGCTATAAAAGTAGGTATATTATTTTTGGATATGCCTTATCCAATATAAAATTTCGGAAAATTGCATCAAACTGTTGAACCCGCGATATATGATGATAGATTTGTTTCGATTTTTCGATTTTTCAGAAATATGAACACAGCATTGTTTACTTCTTATAAATATATTAGGTGAAGCAAATACGAAATTTTCTGTGAAACTTATATGAATTTTAATTAGTTATTAGAGAAAAATTCAGTATTATAATTTTCCTTGGGTGAGCAAAAGCTCACCTTGTTAATGTTAAGGCATTTGTTACTTAAGATCGTCTTCTGATGACGCTAACTCGGTTGCTAAAACTTGTGTACTCCAGAGGTATCGATTATTGATTCTTCCTGGCTTTTTTCAAAAATAACTGCCAACATGCTATAATTACTCAGGAATGACTTATTTAATTTCCAATAATGAACTAGTGTGGGATAGAGAATCGAAAGAGCGATAAAACAAACTATTGAAGAACTCTTCTTCCTATTTGAAAAAACAGTTGATAGTGATAGTTCGTACTGGAACCTCTGGCGTAAAATGGATCTATTGGAAGCACTTTCCCAACACCAAAACAACATATTCAGTTGATAGTGCCCTATCAGCCATGAGTGATGCAACATAACTGTCTTTTTATCAAAAAGTACTGAAAATGGTGCCTTTTTACGTCCGAAAATTACGAGGAGCGGAACATTTTACTACCATACGGTGTAAAGTATTATTTTTACAGCTCTATATATTTTGAAATAAGATTTACTTCTGAAGAATATCTCGAATCAGAGTAATATCATCAAATTTCGAAACAAGAAGTAGGTACCTAGTCTATAGAACGAATTTAAAAATATTTTCTATTTTTGTTATGCCATTCAATTTCAAATATGCCGGAGTGGAAAAAAATAAAAGAACTGTCGCAGATGTCACTTGACCCGAGATTGAACTCAAAACCTTGGGTACACTACCTCAGAGTTCTAACAACTAGGTTACAAGTTAGTGTGACATAAAACTATTTAGATTTTCAATCGCTTTCATTTCGTTATTAAATGAAGAACTTTTCAAAAATATCAATTTCTTTGTCACATCACAAATTTCTTGTGAGGTACACCCATTTTCACTTCACGAGTATATGTTTTTACAGTTCACTGAATAGGTTTGTCATTTCAGAATATATTTTGAAGTAGGAAATTCTCAAGGCCTTCTTGCGATTGAAAATAATTGAAAGGCAACTGTGAAGTTATGAATTTGCTCATCTGTGATTGGTCTCAAGATAGTGAGTTATGAATCTGGTCAATTGTTATTGGTTCGAAGCTGTGAGTTATGTATCATTTTGGCTTACTAAACAAGATACTGTAAAATAACTAATATATTTATATTACAATATTCAATGGTAGGGTAGGAAGGGTTAATGGGGATCACTTGAGCAATAATTGAAATAAATAAATAAAATTAAACTAAATTTGTATTGCAACCGCCTCATAACAAAATCTACTCAATAGGCTATCATTTGAGATCAGTAATCATTACTTCAATAATCATCTTTGGGAAATATGAAAGAAAAAAACACTATTTTGATTCCCATTGCACTGAAGTAATGGTAATTGTGGTCACCTTGTGGGAAATGAGAATCATACAAAAATCTGACACAAATCGCATACATAACCGTTGACCGACTCCCAATCGTTGCAATCTGCGTGAGCCCCTAAACCACATGAGGTACACCTGTACCAAACCTCATTATTTCGGCCGAATTCGTTGCAGATTAAGCACGTATTCCCTGCGTCGTCAGCATCATCTAGCTCATCGTCTTGGCATAAATCATCAGTAGCCACATCTGAAACAGAGGTATCATTTGATGCCTGGAGAACCTTCCTCTTTACTCTTTCGGTTCCCTTCTTCGGCACTTTAGTCTCCTTTCCTTGATCCTTGACCTTTTCCTTTTCCCTTATCCTTGGCTGAGCAGACGATTTTACTCTTCTTGTTTTCTTTTTCTAAGAAGTTTTCTTTTATTGGCGTGGATGTTGAAATTTTGGCATGCTGCTCTTGGCGACTTTGTCTAGTATTGTGGGTATTGCTTTTCTCTGGCAACTTAAATAATTTCGACACAATATCAAGACTAGAGGCTGCTGGAGTAACTTGTTTTGATGTGCCAGGGGCTGGTGAATATACTGGACCAGGTACTAGTGAAATACTTTCCACTGATGGGCCAGGGCTAGACAATCAACGGCGCTAGAAGTTCTTGGTGGCGTCGGTGGTAACAGTGAATTAACTTGCATTGATGTGCCAGGTACTGAAGAGATTTCTTGGCCTGGAGCTGGGCTATTAATTGCAACTGATTCATCGAAGTTTTGAATGGCAACAGTTTCTGATCGGAGCAATTCAGCTGGTAGAAAATCTTCATCACAAAGTACGTCGGGATTCATCGGATAAATACCTGTAGGTCTAAATCCCGACTCTCCTTTACTAATGGCCGCAACGTTATTAAATTTCTTCCGCAATGAAGATGCTACTTCGTAAGGTGTGATCTTTTCTGCGAGGTGACTTCTCATGTATAAATCGCACTCCTTTTTGTGGTCCAAAAAACGAAATGTTAAGAGGTTACATCTTGTGAGATGTATGCGGAGGTAAAGAAAGCATATAAATATGTTTGAGTTTGCAAAACTCATAGACAGGAAGCGAAATGTAACTTGCATCATTGTCTAGAATCAGCAAAACAGGTTCTTCGGCAGAAGGTTTAGCGTGATGCTTGAAGAGCGAGAGCCATTCAAAAAAGAACTTCTCATTAATCCTGCCGTTGTCAGAGCATTTATAAAGAGCTCCTGCTACCCCATCCTTCTCAAGAAGTGAACTCAACCTTTCCCGAGGAAAAATAAACATAGGTGGGATGAATCCACCGGCACCGTTCATTGCACACATTAACGTGATCTTTTTCCTCTCTCCCAGCTTGTGATTGAACCCACTCTTCTCCGCCCTCTAGCAGCTAGTATTTTATCGGGGGGTTGGAAGGTAGTAGGTACCTAATGCTCCTTTCATCACAGTTGTATGTTTTTTGGGACAAATTTATGTTTTGCCATCAGTTCGCCCAGCAGCTGATAAAATAGCTGCACCTCTGTTTTATTAAATGCCGTTGATCCGATTTATTCTGGTAGCTTCTGGTTTTTTAACAGATAGGTATATCATTTTGGTCCATGAAAGATAGCAACCAGTCATGACCAGCCATTTTCGAAGACTGATTAAAATTGTGTTTCAAGTTCAAGTTTTTGGCATATTCAAATGCCACTTTTCTTATTTCTGTAGCTGTGCATCCATAGAAACTATTCGCCATCTTCTTTCTCAAGTCAGCCAATTGCTTTTCTTGTTCAGCGCTAAACACAGTCAGCCGCCCTAGACGTGATGCCAAGTTATTTTTTTTTATTGAATTTTTTCTGTAGACTCCAGAATGGAATATTCGAAACCGGCTTTTCGTATATAAAACCCATCTTCTTCAATTAGTTTCAACGCTTTATTCAAAGTGTCAGTTGACTAGTAAGCTTTTGTGGTAGTTCTAACTCGTACTTTCGGCATCTAAAAGCAGAATAACAAAATTGTATTATGTCTTTACATTGCAGAAAATTGTGATCACTTGCGGGCAATGGGGGTCACCCGATCCTCGTTACCCACAAGTATTTTATGAAGAAAAAAAAAATAAACACAAAAAATATATAAGCAATACTTGGGATTTGGGTATGAAATCGTTACACTCAATGTACGAGTGAAAGCGTAAAAAAGTTACATACTAGTAGATTAATAATTAAAATACTCACCGTTTATTTTGCGTTCATAAAAATTTACATCGGCGAGCCCTAAAAACAAAACACACCTGTCATTCCCTATGCCGTCGCAATATTGGCACGGAGCGCTAGCAGTGGGACATAGCGGGGCGGGACGGCAGTAAACGCGTTTCTAGCGGTTATAGTTTTGGAGATATGTTGGTGACTACCACTGCACGCTGATTACCATTACCCGGTCATCCCCTACCTATATCTAAAATCACAATCTATTGATTTACACATTTCAAACGTATTCTTCAATATATTATCAAAGACAAAACCGTATCAAGGTTTCATGGCAATTTAATAGGTAAATCACTGAAGGTTTGATAATATCCAATGAATATTATTCAAAATTCCGGATAAAGAATTATCGGTAAAATCAGAGTTGTATTCACATAGAGAAAAAAACGAATAGATCTGGTATTGAGAGACCTATCGAGACAGACTAAGGCTAAAAAAATCCACCACTTTGAAGTTTGGAGTCAATTATGTACGAAGCTTTCTTTCAAGAACTGATTGCTCAAAACGGTATCTACATCAAACATACAAAGCGCATGTTCGAACAGATTTTCACTATAAGCAGATAATGTAAAAAATCGTTATAAAAACGCAAAAAAATCATTGGCTATATCTTTAGGCTGCATGTAAAAATATAATACTCTAAATTCGTAGATGTAAAATATATAAGTATTATATTTTGTTTAATTCAATACATACATGCATACAATTCACAGAACACTGTCACTACCTTAATGCAGCATTGTTATAATTTCGTGTACCAATGATAAAATGCAATCAAGGGTTCTAACCGATACGAATTTAATGCGCAATTAAGGATATAATGACTGGCCTTGGTTCATTATGTGTACTATACATTAAAATGGATATAACATAGGTACCATGAAACATACTACGAATATTTTTCTGATTGATTCGGCCGTTACTTGATGAAGATCCATAGTAATTTCAAAAACTACACCTCAACGATTTGATCTCCACAAACTTTTTTTGAAAAACATATCACAACATGCTTCGCTAAGACAGTAGCCTTTTTCAAGTGATTTTCACACTTGTGATATATTTTTCAAATAAAGTTTGTGGAGATCAAATAGTTGAGGTGTAGTTTTTGAAAATACTACGAATACCTATATAAAACACATTTGGTACCATAAACTCATTTTACCTATAAGATAATTCTGGTTAATTTTGTCCGATGCTTTTTAATCAATGGAACGGTGCTTGACGCAACACCAAATTTTGAAGTACTTAATACCAATTTTTTCAACACCCCTGTCAACTTTTTCTGAAATCTCACATTGAATGTGCATACGATATTTCAACAGTTGAATTCAATTTAAATGACGGCAACCGGAAATCTAGTCATTAATGTTCAAATCAATTTCAAATACCTACCTAATCTGTGAAGTATATGTGAGCAGCAATTAAGATCCCTTAAAATATTTTATTATATACAGCTTTCCATTTA